>BMAV01023292.1:0-28575 GCA_019973955.1 Trichonephila inaurata madagascariensis | reverse complement strand
TGTAGCTTTATCGTAAAAGAACATCCTTATTGCATTCAATATATTGTTAATATGGAGAGGGGAGGCGCGATGAAAATAACGATTGAAAATTGGGTCGTAAATATTGAAAGTGTGAGAAGCACTGTCGTATACAGTATCATTGACATATATATAAATATGAAAGCATATATAAAGTGTTAGTAAGTGTGTGTGAATTAATTATCCTACTTATACATATTCTTATCGAAAGTATTAATAAAAAAGAATCAAATGAGCTGAATTATACAGAAAATTCTTTTTTTAATATAAGCATCAGTTCTATGTTTATTATTTATTATGCATAATGCAACCTTTGTTTAGCTCTGGAATATTTTAATTTTGTATCTTTCGTCAACACTAAAATACTTCAAAAAAATTAAGAATACGATAAGCTTTGTGAAATTATCTTAATTCCGCTAAATTATTTTTATCGGTATTGGTAAATAACAAATCCTGTGAAACATACACATATATATAAGTATAATCAAATTATATAAAAAAAAATTTCAAAAAGAAATCATACCTTCAGTTTGTTTTTAGTGTTTGATTGTTGATCATTTCTTTCTAATTGTAGGGGACGAAAGATTTTCTTTAAAGCTTTCATGTTTTTAAGTCAATAAATCTTTCTAAATTTTGCTTAAAATAATAAAATTTGTCTCTCTTTCTCTCTTTTCACTACTTAACAGTTTCACAGAATCTTACCGAAGAATATCCACCAGTACTAACAGCATATCATAGTCTTGCGAAATTATCATTAATAGATCTCTCATACATTTGGTGAAAAATAAGTTGCTTTTGTTGAAGTATCCAGTTCGCTTTCATTCTCCAGAAGTATAAATTTACAACGATATATAACTTTTGAAACTTCAAAAACCAGTTGAAACTAAGCAAAAAATTTACGGGAAACATACAGCAGGTTATTTCACAGAATGGAGGTTTTAGCACACGCTCACAGCGACGCATTCTTACACTTAACTCAGGAACATTGTAGAGAAGGTGGTTCACCAATATCTGCATTTATCAGGGATGTATACAAAAGGCGTAACCCTTTTGACACTATTGTTTGCGTGACTGAGCTTCTGGAAGCTAAGCGAGTTTTGAGTAGGGGGAGGGTAAGGCAGGTACATACTTGTAGAGGATTTGTGGTAGAAAAGGTATGCTGCCGAATATTAACTGATTTCGTAAAGTATATTTCATTTTTGGACCGGAGCATCGTAATAATGTATACACACTTAGAATGAATAAGAAGCTTTACTAAATAATCAAAAACCATTTTACATTTTACTTAACTAATTATAATAATTAAAATTTATTTACTATAAAATTTTTGCATAACATGCGTTATTTAAAGTTTAATGAATCAAGTATATAAATAAATACAAAAATTTCATTCTTTTTCGAAACTATCAAAATAAATTACGTTACATATCCCAAAATATAGTGAATAAAGCACACCCCCTATACACAAAAACTATATCATAAATAAGAATTACTTGGTATTACTATTTTAATTTTTAAATGATTTTGTCTCTTATTTTATAACTGCATTTTAACGTTTCTGGGTACATCATAAAATTGGAAGATAATCTTTCATTTCTTTTTTATTTTAGTTCATTCTTCTCGTTGATCGAAGCAAAGAAATGAACATTCTCTTCTCTTTTGAAAGGGAAAAGTTTATCAGTATTATAACTTTATTTTATTACATTATAATTCTGCAGTCAAAATAATTTCCACTTATGTTTAATAATTATGTTAATGAATTTGTTTTTCGTTGACGCTAATCACACAATTTCAAAAAAAAAATGTATACATATTTTTAAAAAAATTTGGTAATATATATCGAAACGGAAAATTTACAATTTTATTTGCATTGCCTAGATGCTGTTAGGGCATAATTTTTCATTAAAACTGCAAAATTAGTTGATAAATAGTTCTGTTTTAGGATCAGAGCAGTGGCGCACACAAGGGGGGATCCTGGGGGTCCGCCCCCAAAGCCCTTGATTTTTTTCCGATTGGTTCTAAGTATATAGTACGTAAAATTTAATTAAGTATTTGTTATTAGTGATTAATTTTATTAATTAACGCTAATTATTTGTTCAATAATTAGTTTTATTAGTATGATACAAGAATGGTGAACTTTCGACCCCCTTGAAAATTTCCTGTGTGCGCTACTGGATCAGAGCATAGAATTATTTATTATACGAAATGTGCTTTCATTTATTCTATTTTTTAAGTGAATTAATTAGCGAACTTAAGTAAGTGAGAATTATACAAGGGAGACGGATTTCTTCCTTTTCTTCACAACAGTTTATGTCACTCACCTTAATTTTTTTTCAAAAGATGGTAGGATTTTATTAATACTTCCATACATTTGAATTTTAAATAACGCACTTATTGGGATCTTTAAGAAGCACAGTTCGCTTCCCTTGACTAAGTATTGGACATTTGACCAGTTGAAAAGTCACATATTCTTTGTCCAAAATGTTTTGAACTCTTCAGAGGAATGTTCACGATGTCGCTTTCTCCATCCATTCCCCTTTACAGGGACAAAAGAAATTCAGAAAGGTGAAAAATGATGGGGTGGGTGGAGTAGCAAGGCAGTCGGAAACACTCCCCCAGTAGAATACCTAAGGAGTTACCCGGGGACACTAACTCAGGAGATGGTAGTGCTACACAGGTGGCGCAAATCTTTTCAGACGCTCCAATTAGGCATTATAAAATCCAGTACTCTTTACTTACGGCCATGTTCAAATGTTTAATGTACTTCGTTACAAGGAAAAAAGACAATCTACTATCATTGAAATGTATTGTGGGTCTTCAAAAAAGAAACAAATGAATTAATTCGGGAATATTTTCAAAATTATTTTAATTAACTATTTTATAAACTCGTAGTAAAAAAAAAAAATTCGTAACGCAAATAATCTCTAACATAAAAATAAAATAATCCTGCAATTTTTTCTCTCTCTCTCGGTGTGTTTTTAATAATTTGAACGATGAAATTTAATTTCGGATAAATATATTACGATCCACATTTATATAAAATAATTTTACAACTAATTTCCAAAAAATAGCCAACCTTGATAATTAATCATTGTCACGTGCAGTTTTATCAGTAATCTAGTAACGATAACTTACTAGATTCAGGTATATGAATAAAAATAATTATATTCTAGTTATTGTCATTGATGTACTTAAATTAATAACTTACAAAGCTCCAAATTTCAAGGTTTATACAAGTTTATTCATGTGACCTTAATAAATAAAAAGAGATGGAATAAATAAATTGACATGTGAAACATAATTTATAAAAACAGGGAGGAAAATACAATTTTACAAATCTAAATAATATTAGCATATACAATGACATAAACCTCTAAAGAAAATCAAAATTAATTTGTTTGTTTATTAACTTACTACATGGTATACCCGTTCTTCGCACGGGTGAATTGAAAAATAAAACAATACAGATTGAAGAATAAAAAATTTTTTTAATTTGTTGTTAAGGGAACTGAAAATTAAACACAAAAAAAAAAAGTTTTTTGTATCTCAGCTCATAAAAAAAAAAAAAAACATGTCAGAAATTTAAGTCTATAGACTAATGCGAAAAAAAAGGTTTTTTTTATTTATAACCCCGTAACTCTTTTTTGTGGGTCAATTTTTCAAAACACCTTCCTAAGCTGATTCGCTCAGCAACATATTGTTACAAATTTTGTGTAATTAAAGCTTAAAATAGTGTAAATAATTTATTAATACTTTCTGTTGTATTTATTTTATGTTAAAAATTTTAATTTCTCAAGCAACGCCGTTCCTTAAATTATAATGGCGATTCAATGGAAAAAATAGTGAAATGTGGGATGTAAGGTAGTTATTATTATTTTATTCTTAAAAAAACAAAACCGCCTTTTAATAATGAAAGACAAAGTTTACTACAAAAAGAAGCGATAAAAGTAAGATTTTTTTGAAATAAAAAAAAAAAGTGATTACGCTGACAAAAATAAATTATAGGCGAGTAATTTCCCCCCTGGCGCAAAAAAACAAAAAGGGAAAGTTTTGTTGCAATAAAAAATAGAAATTTTCGCTGGCTTTTTTGCAGCGCACGCCAGAATAGCTGCAGATGGCGGAATTTTGTCCTACTTTCTTAATTTCGTTTTTTTTTGACACTTCACACAATATCTTTATAAATTATAGCCTATGTGTTATTCCCTTTATGTTGCCATATTATTTAAAGTTTCATTTAAAAAAACCATTCAGTGTTTTGGTGAAAGAGTAACAAACATACATCCATACAAACTTTCACGTTTATAATATTAGTAAGGATTTACTTTATATTTCAGCAGATATTATTTTAATTTTATTTGCACTGTGATTTTACTTATCTTCGTATTAATTATTTTTTGTTGATAGTAATTTCTGTGTGGATAGAGCATTGTTTTGAGTTTATCAGTTTTTCTATTTACTATTTTAAGCTACATATATATTTGGTTCATTTCACATTTTAAAACTTAAACTGTTTAATGCATAAAAAACTTTAACGAAATATTAGTCTTTTAGTCTATTTTATTGATGTATATTGTGTTGTTGATAAAAGTAAAGTAGCTCGATGAGGAGTCCCAACAGTTTCTGTCAATACCCCTGATTGATCGATCTTACAGGCGCTATTATCAAGGAGCATTGTTTGTTTAGGAATTTTATAATGGCCATAAAGTATCATCCAAAGCCTTTGAAACAAATTGGTAATTATTTTACTCTTATAGGAAAAAGATATCTCAGTAATACATATGTAAATATTTTTCAGACTCTATCTACGAATAAAAAATAAATGTTCATTGATAATAATCTTTAAATTGACTGATTAAGTGAAATTCTTCTTATAATGTGTGAAGTGTGCTTTTATTTTAGTGTTGAAAACTATTTTATAGTTGTTTTAATAGAAAACATTAAAACGTTTTGAGACGAAAGCACAATAGACTTTTCAAAGAAAAGGTTCAATATGAAAAGTCGCGAGTGGTTAATTTCGTTCTTTGTCAATTGCACTATAATTTTGTATACATAAAATTTAACAGAAAATTTCATTTCAATCGTTTCTAAAAAGTGGTCAAGCTGACCAGGTGGTCAACTAGCGCTTTTGACTTTCCCTTTCCATTCTTTCTCTGAATAGTTCTGCGGAACTTATGATTTCGGAGGTATTTCTTTTTCCGAATCTCAGCTGGAAAAATCATTCATCACACCTTTAAGAAAACCTCGAGATATTTTCAAGGCTTTCCAAGGTCAATTTCTTACCTTCGCCACATAATAGAACTCATTTGTCTGAATCTTTTCTGGGTTGTCCCCAGGTGTTCCTGGGGTGCCGTAGTAGGGAGGCCGCAAGGGCATATCGTAGGTTGAAATAAGTGTCATGGTAAATGACAGATAATCAAGTCAAAAGGATGCGGTGTGGAAAGTTTATTTCTTAACATTTTTTACCGTCTTAGAAATAATAATGTATTGAGAAATCGGAGAACTTCCTCAAAGACAAATCATTGCTTTTCCTTATTCCTTACTTAAGATATCATCAAGTCTCTCATAAAAATATATAATCTTCCATAAATTTATAAAATTTGCCCAAATTACTTTTTAAGAATAACGTTGAGGGTAAAATACAATTTTAGTCTACACCTTTGGCAAAGAGGAAGGAAAGAAAAAAAAATATGCCAATTTCCGCCAACAGCTCATATTTTCTTGTATTAGATTTCTATCCAGTATGAGGATAATTCGCCAAGTTGGCAATAAACAAAGGCGTAGGTTAAAATAAGATCTAACCTGCCTCTCTTTAAAAGAAGCTTGTTCACATAAACATTGTTGTATATGGACCTGTTGATGTTATCCCATACGGTAAATAAAGCCTTAAATGTATCTGATACTGGGATTAACAAACAATTACCACAACAATCATGTAGATTTCAAAATCTTAATGAAACTGGTTTAGAGATTATTTTCTGTCGATTTGTATAAATCTAGTCATGATACTTGATCCTAATTGCTGGAATACTTTTTACCCTTTAACTGTCTGGTAATTGTATTGCGTTATCGTTTAAAACGAAATAAATCTGTTTTGGAATGATTTATTACATTTGTATCAATTATTCTCTTGGCCTTTTCATGATCTGTTCAAATTGGTTATAACAGTAAAAATCAACCTTTCTTAAAATGACATGATAAATACTTAAAGAAAAAATATTTTTGATTTAATAACATTTTTTTAAATTAAAAGCACCAAGACAAAACTTCTCTTGTACTACAAAGTATTCCACGAGGCTTTCAAAAGTAAGTAATAATACACAAGAACTCAAAAATTTAAATTATGTACAAAATTAGAAAAAAAAACGAAAGTCTCCAATCGTCTAACAAGATCTGAAAAACAGGCCAATCTAAAAGCCGTGGCATTGTTTTAACATTCTACAAAATTCTTACATTTTTAAGTAATCTGTTCCATACATATTTATTTCATTCGTTTTGTTTCGATTCTGAAACGATTTCATCATACAAAACAAATCGAGAGAAAAAAGTTCTGAATTAAAACCCTAATAAAAAGTAAAGAAATAATTAAAATCAAAGGAGTTTTTTCAATAATTTTGCCAACCAAAAACATATCAAGCATTCCACATCATTAATTACGTCTTGATTGATTTTAACAAACTACACGGCTATAAGTGATTAATGAATTTTTGGTACTATATTTTCCAAAATCTCATTAACGAAAACTTTTATGTTCCATCATGACCAATGGCAGCTTCCGCTTTCATCAACATTAAAGTACACGAACATGCCTAAAGCAGTCTGATCTAAAGCACGGCACAATATATTTAATGAATAAGCATGATTGAAATCAGGTAACCTTTAGTACCACACTGATTGACTTCCGCCCACTCGCCCCTACAGCATCTTACGAAGTGTGAAATAATAAAAAGCATTACATCTTCAACTTCAAAAAAGTTACCCGCAATCATTTCCTGCCACACAGAAAGGTGTGCGATGCCAGACGCCTACCCATTTCACGGCCGACTGCCTTGCATGCCCTTTCCATTTACAAGACACTCGTGCCCTTTACATTCGGAAGACGTCTTTTTCCTTTGTTCTATCCTCTCAACCAACATCCCTTCCATGTTTATTTTCAACCTTCTATGACGCGCTAACTTCCGTGAAGAAAAAAAAAGGTATGAATCAAAACAATGCGCTTAGAATCGTGAAGGGAAGTGTTATTGATGGGCACGGTATACGGGTGAAAATGGTATATAAATTGATGTTGTAATAAGCTGACACTTGTGGATGCTAATCTTATTTGTCTATGTTTCTGTAGGCAGTCATCATTAAGACTGAATAATCGAAGGTAATCGATAAATGGAATGCAATTACGTGTTCTTACCTTTCCATTTATTCTAACCTAACTCATAGCCACGTATAAAAAAGGTTTTTTTAAAGTTCTCTTGTAATATATATATATATATATATATATAAACAAAAACGATTACAGTATAAGGAATGTAAATATAAAGACATGTATGGCTGAACTACCTATTGCTTTTGTAATATTTTTTCAACGGTATGTACTTACATTATTAAATGCAATTTTAATAATTTCTAATTCATCTAATTCTTTATCATAAAACCATGTTGCTGTTGTTGTTACTATTGCCACCCAATCAACGGTGTCAGATCGAAGCCCCCGTAATTCATCGTAGCAGAGGAGCTAGATTACACCTGCCGTTAGCAGTAGCTTTGAGCACTATGCAGGTGACAGTATTTTTTTTTGCTCCGTTGCACCACAATTTTGAGACGGGGGGAATTCATCCCTCTCTTCTACCACCCAATCTCACGAGAAGACTTTCGATCCGACGAATATTTTAGAGTGCTCGATGCCGCACAGGCACTTATACATTTACAAACCTCCAAGCCTTCTCCGGGATTTAAACTCAGGCCCTACAACACAGCAGTCAGCGTCACTAACCACTAAACCCTCTGGAAGGCCATAAAACCGTAAGCCACAGCTATCATAACTAGTTAGTAACAGTTTCATTTGCATATAGAATAGATTCCTTTTTCTCACAAAATAATTCTTATTTTCAGTGAATTTCCTATGCTGAAATATGTATTTTTCTTGCACTAGTGATTCCGAACTTTTTACCTTTATGGTTTCCATATAACAGCTTCATTAATTTTATGTAACTTGTTTCATCGGAAATGTACTTTATTTCCTTTTATTAAATAACTATCATATCCATAAACTTTGTCTGAAACTATGTTTTAGTGAATAATTATTTATCGAAACAAAACAAAAGATCAAAATTCGTTTTGCTGAAGCACATAATTTGTTGCAGTTATGTGTTTAAATCCGTTCTTTTCAATTTACCGATCCGTTTCAGATTTTAAATATTTATTAGCTTATCTAATACAATCTCACCCAGCTTATCTGACACAAAATAAAAATACGTAATTATTATTTCATTTTAAATTCTTTTCTCACAGAAAATTGCAATAATACAGTTTTTTCACTGAGTTTCCTGAGCTAAAAAAATATTTAAGATATTTTTTGGAGAAAAGGGATTTTTGAGCAACTTTCCCTTTCCCTTTGGTTCACACACTCCTGCTTCACTAGTCTTGTGTGCCTTGTTTAAGTCTGGCTCTCTTAAATTCTCCTAAGAAATTTTAAATGGTTATAAAGAAATGAGAGAGAGAGAGAGCTTTGAAGTTCATCTCACAAAATTCTCGTTATTTTTGGGAAGTAAAGAAAATTTTTAAATTTGGGATTTATTTTTTAATTTGATTCAACATACACGTTTATAAACGTACATTTGCATATTCATGAATAAATAAAAAAAATGTTTTGAAAATAATTCTTTTTTAGTTCTATGAATGACATCGAAGGTTCGCTTCACAAGTAATTAGAGAGATTAATGTTTGTAAAAAAAATTTTTCAATAATAATAATCATTTCAAAATTTTACTAGTCGGCACCCAGGACTATAACACTTTTGAAATTTAAAACACAATAATTTAAATTTACTGAAGAAAACTTTTTAAACAAATTCCAGTAGCTTTGTGTGGCGAGCCTCTCGTATAACGAAAGACAAATAAAAACTGTCGGATTTCACAAAAACCCATTACAGGGGAAAAACTTTCAAAAAAACAACAAATATGTTGCCATCGGCCCAAAAGGGGAAAAAAACATTGTCGATGGTTTGGGGGAAATATCAAGGGAAAAAATTAAATTAAATTTGACCAAAATACATAATAATAAGAATTAAAAAGAAATCAAGTACAATCGTCAACATACAAATAAACAATTAGTGATAAAAATCAATTTGGGTAATTATAAAAATATCATTCCATCCAAACATTTACGTTCTAATGAAGCAAACAAAAAAATACCAAAATTAATTCCTACATGTTAATAATTTTTTTTTTTTTAATTTTACATTTTTTAATAAATTTTTTTTTTAATTTTTTATTATAAAACCTTTAAAATAAGACGAAAAGAACATTATAACATTTTTCAAAACAAAGATTCCAGATATTCTACTTATAAAGTTGTTTTATTTCTTCCAAATTTAAAAAATTCCAATAAAAGAACAAAAATTAAAAAAGTGTATAAAAAATTTTTTAAACAAAACAAATTCACGTGTTCTGCAACAAAGATTGTAATAGTTGCTTAATCTATTTATCTAACGATTTTAATAATTCTACCAAGAATATTGCTCAAACGATTAATTCTATTTATAACTCACTGCATTAGATGAAAAATTCTTGATATGTTTTTAAGCATATGAGTAAAAACATACTTATTTGAATGCATAACGAATGTTAAAAAAAATTACAATAAAAATAACATATCCATAAATAGTCTGAAGTTCTAGATTCCAGAATTGTTTATGGAAAATTTTGCGTCTTAATCGCACTCTAAATATCTGCTTAGGCTCCTTGTCGTCTTGAAGGAAAATTGTTGCAAATTTCTAAAAACTTCGCTAGTTAAACGCATCGTTATAGTAAAATGTGGAATGTGTCAACAATATAAAAAAACTTGAGAATGATTACTATCGACACGATAACGTCTTTCACCGTTTGCTATGCACAATATTTTAAGCTTCATTCGTGCCATTTTTTATTTTTCCAGTCACATAATGTTTTTCAGTAACTCTTTATCATGATACAAGAGTTCTTGCAAGGCTATTTATTTTCTCCTTGCATTCTTCTCTATTCTATGCTGTCATTTTATCAGCTGTTGTCGACATAAAGATCAAATCTCATTCATTTTGGTGTAATTAGAATTCTTCTCTTTTTCGAACAACAAATTGTTTTTAAGGAAAAATGTGTGAATACTCTTCCTTTTTAACAATTAAATGAGCGAATAAATATTTTCTATAAAGAAATGGAAGATTATCTTTTATATACACGGGCATGCTTATAAAATAGGTTTGAAAAAGAGAGTGTAATTATGAACCAAAAAAATTACATATTCGAAGAAAATTATAAATATACCCCAAACATTTTAATTTGGAGTTATTTCAGACTTTTAATATTAAATTAAACAGTGAACCTTTTCAGAACTCATTTAAAACAACAACGGTTTTTTAAAAGGCTTATGAAAGTTGTGCGTTTCGTGACTTTATTATTCGGGGTTTTGCTCTGTTAGAATTTAGGAACATTTTCTTTGCATATGCTCCTATCGTAATAATTGAACAGACTGTCCCAAACGGCAGAAGTGCCCTCTAGCACTCACTTATCTTCAGTACAGGACAGGTGAGGAAAGAATGAGGTCATTATAAAAAACTGCCTTTGTCTTTGGCCGGTTTTTTTGTTAATGATGTGCGTGTCTTTGTGTACCTTAACATGCATTAATAAATAATTGTTACAATAAAGGAAACTTTATTGGATACAACCCCGAATTTACCACCTTCAGTTTAATCCTTAACGTCAAACGCTCTACACCTAGACATTTAGCCCTTTGCCCAGCCAAGGATATATCCTAGGTACCCGAAAATAAACTGAGAATTTTTATTGGTATTAACTATCCAATAATTATGTATGTAAATAACCCAAGCATTTACATAAACATTATGATAAAAATATTACTTAATAATCAATAGCGGAGCTACCCCCTGTCCGCCTAACCGCGCACCAACCCCATTGTACAAATTATACAATTGTTTACTCTCATTGATCAAGTTGTAAAACTGTAATGTACATGTATTATGCAGTTCTATTTATTTGTCATTTTTCCGCAAAATTCATTCTTGGCGCTCTCCAACACTTTAGTGATAAAATCCCTAGATTTTAATAAACATGCAGCATTTCTCCTGGAAAGTTGAGTATTTAGTTCCATTGTTTGTTAATAAGTCTTCGTATGAGATAACGCCTTTCTTCTCACACAACGATTCCAGTCCATGCAATCGTTGCGGTATTTCTCTGCGAGAGTTTGCAATAATGTACTATCGCAACCGTATTGGCGACATTATATGAAAAGAAGCACATGGTTGCCAATTCAGCGCCTATGATACATTCTTAATCAGGGTTGCCAACTTGGAATGTTATCTTGAACGTTGGCATTGTTGCGAAAGTACGTAATAAATTTATTACAGTATCACGAAAAACTTTTTTATAAAAAAAAAAGAGAGATAAAATATAAATACAATATTAGAAATATAAGCATATTTCGTTCCAGGAATTAGACAAATAATCTTGTTTATTAGCTGGTTATTATTCGAAAGAAATTGTAATCGATTGGTATAATAATACATTCCAATTGGTTTAACTGAGAGTAACTATCTAGGGATTCAAATGCTCTCAATAGATTTAAAAAAAGAAAAAAAAAATTATTATTAAGCTAAAAAAAATCAAGAACAGAATAACTCGTCTAGTTAAGCCTATCTTGAATTCGTTGATCGCATTTCTGGAATGAAAATAATTCAGGGCAAAAATTCTTAATGGTGTTCTATAATTGTTCTAAAATTAACTTCCTACTTAAAGTCTCGCGGAGGCATTAATTTACCGGATCACATACCCTTAAACAGAGAATTTGATGATGCGCTTTTTATTTTCCTTAAGATAATATTCCAATCAAGGACCCGAATCGAATGTAAAAAGGTTCTGTGCTTCACCTAACATATGCTGAACGAGTCCTTCGAAAAATGGCTACGACCTTGAGCAACAAAAACAAAACAAAAAAGTGCACAAGCAGAACAAGTCATGGTCCAGATAGCTCTACGGGAATCAACTTTCCTTCTTTTCTTTTATCTGAGATTTCAATCTATTTAGACATTTTAATATGTTAATATATGCAATGCTTTCTTTTTAAAAATGCTGGAGATTTTTTTTTAACTTCAACCGCCATCAGTTAAATTTTATAAGCAAAATATGAATCTATTATAAATTATGCTAGTGTACCGGGGAATTTTTTTTAGATCTTTGCGTTTATAAATAAATTTACAATTAAGATAAAACAAATTAATTTTGGAAGTCGATTTTATTTCACAAATTTAATCTAGAAAATTTTGTTTCCCTTAAAACATTTTCTTTATTAATTTTACTGTACTCTTCTCTAGATATGTTTAGCATAATGTCTAAAGAAAACGTTTAAAAAAGATATGTTATTCAATATCCATAAATAAAAAGGTGTGGTTTTAATGGATGATAAGGAATTAAGTGTGTGTGATTACTACAAAAAGAAAAAAAAATCTATTGGCCCCCAGAAAACAAGGGAAAAAGAAAAAAGATCCCCAGAAAAAAATGACAAGATTTATATTCATGTTTTTAAAAGTACAAAATTTAATGGTATGTTAACAGTTCATCCAACCCTTCAATATATTTTTTCTTTTTTCCTTTTTTAATGTTCGATGATTTTTGACGATCTTAAAAAAATTATGCATTTTTTCTTTATGTATTTTTTTTCAACGCAATTTCTTATTGATTAACGTGTAATATTCATGAATTTCCATCATTATTATCAAATGAATAAATCCAATTGTTTGTTGCAGCTTAATTATTAAAAAGTTGTGTCATTTCCAACAAAAAAATATTACTATTTTTTGTCTTATAATCACAGTTTATTACGGATAAAAGTTTAAAAACATTAATTTCGTAGTCTAATTTCAGAAAAGTATTAGTATATGCAAGAAGTGAAAAATATAAAAAAAGCTTAAAACAATTTCGGTGAAGAAATACGAAATGCCACGGTCCCAAAGCACGATTATTATGTATTTCATGCATTTTTTTTCTTAACACGAAACAAAATCGCTTAAACAAAAAAATTTTTTAAAAAAAGGGGGTATTGAAACCGCCCAAAAGTCAATGAAATGTTTGGTAAGTTTCTGTATTATTGGGCGTCTTGCTTACTTGAAGGAATTGTTCAGCAGAGGATGATGATGTACAGCCCCAATTATGACAGGCAAAGACATTTTTGAGTTTGTTCAAATCTAAAAAAAAAATCATTGATGGGTTTTGAAACTTTTGGGTAAAGGGAGCTTTGTTCCCACGCATCCAAAAATAAAAAATTTCATGAAAACATGACCATTACTTGGGTATTTCAATGGTTAGATGAATAACAAAATGGACGACACCCTTTTTCAACTGATGCAAAAAATACTAAAAAAAACGATTATTTTTCCCAAAACCAAATGTTTTGTTTTTCAAAAAAATTGAAAACTTTGTATTAAATTTCTTATGTTCTTGTGAATGCTTTGTTCATTTATTTTATTAAATATAGCATAATACCATCTATGCAAATAAAATGTACCTAATAAATTAATTTTTGTTGAATGTAAGGGAAAATTTTTTAACACAAAAAATATTTCCGTCCCCAGTTTCGTTTTTTCGTTTTTCACTATGTATGGGTTTGTTTTGGGAAAGAAAAAACTAACAAAAAAAAAATAACCATTTATTTTGATTTTTCTCATATATTTGAGTTCCTCTATTTCCATTTTAAAACAATATATATTGCATAAAATAAAAAACATAAAAGGAATAATAAATGCAATACAATAGAATTTTTTTAAAAAGTTCTTACTTAAATATATATTTTAATTAAAAATTGCTGAATGTGATTTAATCAACATCGAAATATAATATAAAAAACAGAATAATAATATTACAAATGGCACATTATGTGCATTTCGAAATAACTTATGTATCCTGCTTTGGAATACTTCATCAAATAAAATATTTTTCCAAACTTGTATTGTGTTGTAACCTTCCAGAGTACTTTTGGGTTTCGTCGGCGCAAGGGATAAAGGTGCCAAAAATGACACAACCAACGCCAAACGCAATATTCCCGATGGTAACCTTTTACCGCCACATTTTCGAAATAAGTCGTGGTTTATTCTTATCAGTAACATCTTTTTTATAATGCATCAAAAATGGATAGAAAAAAAACAATATAAACTTATATTTATTAATATTTTTATGTGTATATAGTGTGTTGTCGCCAGTTACGCCAACTTGGCGAGATTTGCTCCGGCGAAACGTTTAAGTACCCTTCCAACATCCTTTTTGCGTATCATATTTTATTGCATAATATTAGTTTCTATTTGAATACCAATCAGTTATTCCCTGCTTTATGTCACTATATGTCATCTCCTATATTTTAGTATCAAATTATTTTTAACATTACAAGCTTAAATGAAATATTACTCTTTTGTTTAACACTTCTGAATTTTATAAGGACTTTGTATAATAAACGGATATATGTGTTACAACTACACGAACTGGCTCTAATAACGAGGTATTTTATCTGTGTGAAAAAGTTCCCCAAGTTTAGGCCGTATTCATAGCTTAAGCGAAGACAGCCTTAAAACGTGTGTGATCTTTTATTTTCCACACTTCCATGCTCTTTCTACAAAAAGAGTTCACTTCCTTTTTAAATATGATTTCAACAGCTTCCGTTGTTCTAAATATCAATTTTTGATGGAATTAAGTCAGATAGGTTCTTCCATATGCTGCAAAGAACTATTACTCAATTTACAAGACATTACAAAATGTTTCAAGTTTTGTAATCACTTTTAAGAGATCCCGTTTGATCGTTGTTTTGTTATATTTAAGCATTTTTTAACAATGTGATAATATGTTATGAATAGATTTTTTTTTAATTTTTTAATGCTTGGTAAAATTTGTTGACAATTCATTATTTTTTACATGCGGTTCAGTGTAGATTTTTAACAATATTTTTTAATGTTAAAATATTGATTCAGTTAACAGAATGATATAAATCAAATAATTAAATGCAGAATGGGGGAGATATTTAAACCCCGTGACGTATAACCATGATAATACAACCACGTTTCTAACTAATCAGTTCAAAAAAACACGGAGTCATTTACAAATAAAAAATTCAGTTGATGCTGTTTATTGTTGCCAACTTTTGCTCTTTGCAGAAAATTTCTCTTAAAAAGTACATATTTATCAGCAATAATAATGTAAGTTGAGGTATATAAAATTCATTTTATTTAAAAGTACATGCATAACATACATTTTTTAAATTTTAAAATCGTTTTGAAAAAAAAATTATAATATTTGAACATCTTTAACGAATTATGAAATATGAAGTTTTATCCAAGTTTTACAAATAGAACAACAAGTACGATTAGTTTAATGTCTGTTTTGAATTCAATGGAGAATACGTGTTTGTCTTTATCATGTGGCCATCATCAATTGAGCCCATTGAGATAATGAACAGGAACGAATTGCAAGGTTTGCAGTCTTTTTATAACTCTACGCGTATACAATTAGAAAATCGGTGCAATCGAAATAAAGTTTTCTTGTATTCGTATTCGTTCGTGTTCACTGAGCGTGAATTAGAAATTACAACTTTATGAAATTGTTCCAAAAATATATCAAGGTAAAGATAATATCTTCTGATTATTATCAATTGAATGAAGTGTAATTTAAACTGTAACAGTTTTAAAAAACATTAGTCGTTTTTATATAATAATTAAGTTACAAACTTTAGCATTAACAATGTTCAAATTTTTTTGGCTTTTTTATAAAAATATAATATATAGGTTACGTATAAGAAGTGCCGGTTTTTCTACTGGGTGCTTGGGGCGGGCATCCAGGGGCCCGGATAAGCTGGACTTGAACAGATTTTCTGGTTATAAATTTGAATCCGCCAAAGCCAAGGGGGCTTGTAGATTTTCAGGGCCCAAGTTTCGAAATAAGCTTAAATCGGCATTGCTTAAATCTTAAATTATTTTTACTCTAGCACTGCAGCTCAATATTTTGATTTTAAAACATCGCTTTTACCGCTCAATATATTGATTTCAGAAGCAATTGCATACGATTCCAAAAAGCGTAAAGTTATTTATTTAAACTTATCACAAATAAAATTTCTAAATCAACTTTCCACTTTTTTTATTTATTTAATGAGGGCGAGAGAGTTGTTATTGAAGAATCAATACTTGTATTTTTACAATGAGTTGACGAATAACTTGCTTTATTGTATGGGAGTTGCATTGAGAATTGAATGTTTAAAATTTCAGAACTACGTACTTTGTATGTACTACCCTCATGAGCATTTATTAAAAGCTAGTTCACAGGTTTACGAAGACATAGCAAGAAAACAGAAAGGCACGGGAAAAAAAGGGATCTTTGTGGCCAAAGAGAACAAGGATACCATTATTCATTGATTCAATAAACTTACAAAAATTAGGAAATCTAAGAAATAAGCTAAGCTCAACCATCTCGATCTACTTTTTGAAAGGTACGATAAATTTTGTGGTCGAACGATCTCGAAGTACCCAGAGACTATACATGTATGTAGTATACACCGTGTACTTTTCTATTTCCCTTTGAATTAACAAAAACTGAATTGTTTTCGTTCATGGGGAATTTCTCAATGGCTTTAAATATCTCTAACTGAAGTGAGTAAGCTCAGCATGTGGTGTCAGAGAAGGTCAATGGTACGAAACGTATAACAGCTTCGTTTTCTTGACTCTCCATCCGTGACAAGGTAACAACTTACAAGTTTCCTTTTGCTTCACTCTGTTCTTTTAAAAGGAGCTTCGTGTCTACAGACCACCAATTTCAATGTCGGGTTGAGCCACAAAAGTATTGAATTAGTTCTTAAAGGTATTCGATAATGGTAAAGTTGGAATAAGTTCTGATGATGTTAATAATACGTCTGTATTTGAATGGCTGTGAAAAAATATTTAAAATTATTTGAAATTCTATAAAAGTTAGTCTTTTTCAAAAATATTTTCGAAGTTCTTTAAATAACATGATTCTCAACAAAAGGTGCAGTAATAGTTCAATAATTAAGGTCAGTGGTTGGCAACGTTCAATTTGCATTCTGAATATTCAGAATAATAATTTAAAGAACTCAGGTTTAGTCCTCAATGAGCCTTGCAATGTGAATCCAATTTTGTCTTCGGACAATGCAACTAAATTTACTAATTATTATCATTCGTCACAAGAATAAAAGAAAATGATTCTTGTCACACACACACACACAAAAAAAACTCCAGATAAGAAAAAAGAATTTTAAAAGAAAATAAATCGAAAAAAAGAAATTCAAAATGCATTATTTTAAGTGACATCCTCAAAAACAAACTAGAAAGACTGACAGCATTAGATAGAATAAAATTGTTAATTTACACAATTAATTTACGCTGCATTTTTATACATGAAAGGAAATATTTTAGTTTTAAGTAAATCTTTAAAACTTATGACTCTTTATGTAGCGATACATTTTACAATGATTATAAGAACGTTTTAAACTGTTCTATAGAATTTCTTAGGTACTTTATGTTTAATCAAAATAAGAATTGAATTGTTTGAATAAAAACCTACTATCAATAGTTCTCAAACTCCAGTGCAATGTCCAATTGTGACATAATGTTTTTACTAACATGTAATTAATGGTTCTCAAACTATAATTCAATGTCCAATGTGTCATAATTTTTTTTTCTGATACAACACTATATTTGATTAACATTTGTAATACGTACCACCAAACTATGGTGGCTATAAACGATGAATTTTATATGTTATCTTTCTGCTGTTATAACCGAAGGCTTACATCTACAACTTAAATATTTTCGATCATATAAAACTTTTTATTGAAAATACAGTCAGATCCTTATAACGAACCTCTGTTTTGCAAATTTTTCTATTTTATGAATTTTTTCTGGAACCAAAACAGTTTATTATTTTCTTCGTAAAATAACCTCCAAATAGAGAAGTGTTTTTTTCTATTTAACGAACCTTTTTTCTTTTTGATTTGATTTTTTTTTCTCCTGTTTTAAAAATATTTCAGAACATTTTTCAATTATTCTCTCTCTTTAGCACATTATATGGTGCAATCGAACAATAAAATTGCCGTAATTTTTCAAACAAAAAACTCAAATAAAATTAACAGATTTTATCAGTAATTAAATTTAAGGATGCATGTGGTAATGTATGCTTAAAATTGTTGGTTACAAAATAATGTTTGTTTAAAATTGTTTATAGAGTTAAAATTAGAAAATTTCATTAAAATATTTATGAATTTTATTATAAAATTATTTTTTAAAGTTGAAAATACAGTGTATTCCTGGACATTTTTTCTTCTTGTTTTTCTTACAAATTTCTTTTCGAAGGATAAGATACATAAAATAGATGACAATTTACAAAAAAGTGTGAATAATTATTTTTTTATAAATAATACATGGGCTTAGGAATTTAAAATTTGTTTTATGTATGTGGTTTCTTAAGTATATCAAAAGATGGATCTCTATTTAACGAATTTTCCACGTAACGAACTTTTTTTCCCGGGATTTAGCGACTTCGTTAAATAGAGATCCGACTGTAATTAGTGCTGATAAACAGTAATTGTTATTATAAAATTTTAAATTTAAGCCTTAAGCCATTTTACTACGGTTTTCCTCATTTTTCCTTCTTAATATGTCACCTACAAGGCTTACGTATATGAATCTTGCCTGTGATAAATTGTTTTGTTAGTTTAATTTGGAGAAAAAATAATAACCTTTCTAAAAGATGGATTGGAAATTATAAGAACGTGGTCGTTTCTTTGATGTACTGAAATAATTTATTTAGAAAAGAAAGCAATTAGCATAACGTAGCATGACATATGCACAGCTCCTATTCTATCATAAATCTTTCTGATATTAGTATTTACAGAGTTTGTAGTCCAATGCCAGACATTTTTGTAACTCATAGGTATCATTGCCATACAAATGAATCTCGGGGTTTAATATACTTATCTACAGAATTTTTTGATGTAGATACTTTCAATATTGGATTTTTTTTTGTTAGAAATATTTGTGAAGTTTTAAGAATTCTTTCAAACATCAAAAAGCCGATTTTTTTTCCTTCTAGAATTCATTTGTTTGTTCGAAAACTTTGTCAAGGTATACGTGTACAATGGTTTTATAGCCACTGCACCAGAATAAATAATTTGATTTATTAAAATTCTATTTATATCTTACAAATAGCCTTTGGGCAGATTAAGCTATAAATAATTAAATAAATAGGTATTGGCAAAGAAAATTTTGTACTTTTCCATTTCGCTGGCGCAAATCTCGTCAAGTTGGCGTTATTGGCGACAACATACAATATACGCACAACATTTTTTTTTTTTTTCATTGGTTTTTCACATATTATTGATGTATTATGAGAAGGATGTTACTGATAAGAAAAACCACGACTTGTTTTGAAAAAAGAGGTGGCTAAAGTTTACCAGCGTTACCGTTTGGCGTCGGTTGTGTCATTTTTGGTGACTTCATCGTTTGAGCCGGCGAAACGGAAAAGTACCGAAAATTTATTTATATGTGAACTGACAGCACAAAAATGATCCAATTACTTGAAATTGTTACTAAGTTGCCTTTTTATTCTCTCTCTTATTCCTCAATTGGTATATAATAGCTACATACTTTTAAGAGTTAAGTTTCTTTCAATCCATATTAGATTTTAATAACGAATAAAACATTCTTATTTTCCTATTAAAAGTATGCTATCTTCAACTAAAAAAAACAACCTCTGATTACAAGCATCATTCGTATATGAGGAAATCACTCCTTCCACTGTCATTAGACACCTTTTATTTTAATTGAAAAAGAAAAAAGAAAGAATGATCAGCTTATTTACTGTTAGTCCACTTATTTCCCTCCTCTTGTCTCGTGATTGCATTATTTGAATAACCCTATTATTATTACGCCAATAAAAGTAACGTCTGGTGATCAATATCAAAATTTTTCCATAAGCTGATTGGTTTCATTTACAATGCAAATAGGGATATTTGATATACGACGTATTACATTGATTTATCCCATAACTGCAGAATTATCAACTATTATGGGGTATACAAGATGGAGAGATTTTTTCTTGCAATGAAAAGTCTCAATCCATTATATACATAGCTAATATTATCCTGGGATATCACTTGAGCTTGACATTTAAGTAATTTGTTTCTCGACAGCCCCAGTGATAAGTAACTGAGAAAACGATCAGATATGAAGAAGTTGACAAGGCTACACCCCTTTTCCATCGCACAAATGACAATAATAGATTTCTCCTATTTTTATTTGTTTTTTATTCCCTTTGTCTTTAATGGTATTTGTTCCATTACTTTTAAATTGACTGATCACCAAGAGTTTGAAAATGCCTAGATTGCGTAAGTGCCAAGATTTTTTTTTTTTTTTTCCTATTGGAACAGTTCAAATTAAGTTTTTTTTCTTTTCTTGGACTTTCTACTGTCCCCGAAATTTTCAATAAGAAAGTGATTCTTCTTATGGAATCGCAAAACAGACTTTATTCGAATCAGAATATATTGTGCGTTCTAGAAAAAAACCGTACAATCACATTTATCTTTGAATACATTTCAGTTCCTATAAAGAAAAATAAAGCTATGCTTTTGTGACAACTCGGTATTAAATTAAGCGCCTTCGTATTTTTTACAGAATTTTCAAAAATAAAAAAAATGGTACAATTAAGAATTGTAATAAAAAAAAAACTGGAATAAACAACATTTTTAGTTGCCTTTTAGTTTAAAGAAAATATTCGAATTATCTTTAATGTAGAATGTCAATAAATTAAATCAGCAAACGATAACTGTGAACTTCTCACAGTGCGATTTCAAGCGACGTAAAAATGGTCATTATTTCGCTTAACCAATATTTTACTTTAATTCTAATATTCGATGGTAATATCTTATTCTCTTTTACTTTAGAATGACCGTAAAGCTACTCTGTGGATTAGTAATCTGCTATTAAAAGCACTCTCTTTCAGAATCTTTTTACTCAAATAAAGTTGCATTTAATACATTCGAGAAAATAAATGATTATAGGATAATTATAAGTAAAAGAAGAAATAATTGTACTTTGAAATCGAAAAAAGTTCTTGGGGGAAACCAAAAAATGTAAAGTCCCTTTTTTTTAAAAAAAAAAAATTTTTCCCCCAAAAAATCTAAAGAAAAAATTCTAAAAAAAATTACCATTGAAAAAGAACCTTTTGGAAAAAAGATAAAAAAATTGTTATCTCTCAGGTCAGCGGTGGAAATATTTTTGTGCTAGAATGCCTTATTAAGTAGCTTTGCAAGCATATAAGAATATTTTAAGTCCGATAAAACCACTTTCAAAAAACAATAGCTATAACTTAAATAAAGGAATTCTTTGTTTTTTAAAAACCTTATAATTATCCATTCTTATTTCAGAATCTTTTAGTTCTCATAAAAAGAAAACAGAAGTTAATACGTAATTGAATTGCATAAAGGTAGTTGATGTTTTAGCAGATGTCTAATGATTAAATAAAAGAAGAATTTCTTTGCAAAATTTTAACTACACACATTTGTTAAATTAATAAATATTATTTTGATAAAAATAAATGAAAATACTGATGAAAATGGGGGAAAAAAATCTTACGAAACATTCGAATGCAATACCATGAAGTGTTGGTACTGCAAACAGCATGTAGTCTTAAGATCACAAATAAACACTTCAAATTTCATTTACTTTGCTTGTTTTATCATTCACGTACAAATTGCATGTGACTTTAATGCGAGCAAATAAATATCCCTTAAGAAATTTTCAAAAACACGAATCATAATTAATGAAACAAAAATAACAAGCAAATTATTAGATTTGAAATCGTTTGATGACATGTGAATCATTAGTAATGGATCTGGTTAAGTTAAGTTAGGTTAGATTGTCATTCACATCGTGTAACATCTGAGTAATGATCGGGATCACTTATTACAGATCAGAGGACAATTATAGTTTTTTGATAGAAATGCCTATGGATCTCAAATTGATACTTATAAGTCCTTGTCCTTTATGGAGAGCTATCGCCTGAGAGAACTCGTGATAGCTATGTAATATGCTATAGCAATTATTACTAAATTGCTGTCTGAAAAACCTGGGAATCTTAACGTTTACAGACAGCAAATAATGTTACAAATAATGTTTCAAAACTAAAATTTAATTTATTACTTAAAGTACAGTAAAATTATATGAGATCTCTATTAATATTCCAATACAACTAACAATTAATATTAGTTTTTCATGTAAGTGTCGTAAAATTAATAATATACCTGCTGTTATCATTAGGTGGAACTGGTTAGAACGTAAATTTTAATTATTCTTTAGGATATATGATATTTAAAGAGAACAGGAAAATTGCCAAATGATTATTTCTACATTGCTTTTCTCTTTTTTTAAATAAATCATTTTATGTGCCCGCCCATTATTATTTAAATAAATAACGCCATAAAATATCCATTTTTCCCCAATTTTTTAAAACAGGATGATTCTATATTTGGAATCACCCTATATATCCGAGTAGTAGATATAAGTACTTCAAACATATGCACAAATGTATCAAGTTTATTTCTTTAAAAAAATGAATCTACTTTTTTTCGAGAAGAAAAAAGGATAAATTTCGTTTTTCCTAAAGCATTGTATGTACTATATATTTTTTATTTATCAATAACTGGGTCTAAGTTAACCTTGTGACCTTTTTCATGCAGAATATCCTCTTATGTAACTTAGTTATGAAGTACTGCGGCTCGAAATATATGAAAGTGCATAAAATTGATAAAAGGGCTTAGAATCCACTCCTCATTTCCTGTACAACCTTACTTTATACACTTGCAAGAAAACAGTCTTCAAATGGATTTTTTGCAAGTGTTGTAATTATCTACGAAAATGGCTCATAGATTTAGCCCTAAACTTGAGATCATAAATAAAAAAGTGAATAAACTGATATATACTTATAACGTACGAAAAGGTTTTCTTTATTTTACTCAAAAAAGCATGAACTTAATCATTAATTCTTAAACTTTTCTGGGTGGCTACCCCATTTTTTTGTACAAAAAAATTTTTTATGACACTAAAACTTTGGGAAAATTTAAAACGCTTGACAATTATATGTGTTTTATTTGTTATATATTATTGCTTTTTTCAAAGAAACATCCAAATAAGTTTTACTTTAATACAGAGAAGTCGCTATCCGAACGTTTTTATCCAGCGTCAAATATCCGCCCGGGTTTTTTTTTGTCAACACATGTACTGTATATGAATAGGTTTTCGAAAGTGTAATGCTCAACAGTTGTTCGGTGAACCCAAAAAGGAGGGAAAAAACCGAAGGTCGGGATTTTTTTGGGGAATTTCAGTTGTGTGTTTTGGGGAATAAGCTGTGGCCGGATTTAAAAGGGCAAAAAAGAATTTCAATGACGACCACAGGAGGAGATTACCGACTTTGTCCAATCGCCCCAGGATTTCAAGAATGCGATGAAGAAGATGTAGAACCTGATGGCTTACAATGCAGAAGACGTAATTTTTCCCAAATGCTAAATAACGAGATTTGATTTCCGTGCAAGAAAAATTTCCCCCCTGTCGACGAGAAACGGAGAAGACGAGGACAACAACAACAACGAAAGTAGCAAGGGGTTTATCAAATGCTGCCGTTTTCTGGTTAGGACACCATGGAGTGGGACGATTTAAAATCAGAATGTTCCACTCAACACGCTGCTCAAGAGAATCAATACCTGCAGGAAAAAAAGAAGGTTAAGGTACAGGGAAAAAAAAGTGATTATTTTCCACAATAAAGGTAAAATTGCAACATTTTGCACCTATTTTGCTTTTTCTTTAAGCACTTTTCCCGCATGTGATGATTTTCAATATTCGTATAGTGTCCGGTTTCATATACTGCATGGATCGCATTCGGTTTTCGGTTATCCAAACAATCGCGTATCCGAACGGTGTCCAGTCCCCATTGATTCGGACAAACGACGTTCTACTGTATACCGATACAGAAATTTTAATAATGTGACAAAATGAAAAAAATATTATACAACGTAATTACATGGTAAATTATATATAAACTATAATCTGTTAATTAAGTGTAGTCATCTTGAGTTCATTTCTGAGATCATCACTTTTTATTAATAATGGAATATGCAAGAGATTTAACTATCAATGGGAAGAATGTGCTTGATTATTTTTATTTGTGTTATTAAAGCTTGGAAATGATCGACACCTCCGGGTGAAGTACTTCCTCAATATTCTTTAGATTTGATCTATACTTTGATTTTATGGTTGCTGAGAAGATGAAAGGTACCGTATCGCAGTTTCACAAGTTGTTGAAAATTCCTTTGCATTGAAATCAATGTGTAACCCTGAATCTGTTGATAACTCATTTGTTCCATTTAAGGTCACGATGTCCAGTTTAAGAAATACTAAACTTAGCAAAAAGAACCCTGATAAAATGTAGCAAGGAAAGTAAGTAAAAAAAAAAAGAAAAAAAAATTTTGAACGTTATAACACAAACTTTACGCGTTACTACAGAATCTCCCAATAAATACAACTGGATTTTCGGTTTATGTTCCCGAAAAGAAAAGAAAAAGAATGTAAAAAAGAATTAGAATCGAATTTGAATAATTATACAGACTACTTCATGCAGACCAGTCTCATAATATACAATCAACCTTTCACCGTCTTCATACTCAATAAATAAAATCACGTTTCACATGATTTACATGCTCAAACGATCAATAAAAATTTTAAAAAAAATAGCTTGGGAACAAGACTGAAAATAAATAAGCAAATATACACATTATGAAATTACACAAAATAATATTTAAAAGAAAAGCAACCATTTACAGAACAAAAGAAATGACATCTGCGGTATTTCTGATGGCCAGTCAAATACTATGCCAGACAGTGGAAATCAAAAAATTAGAGAAAGCGTTGCGAAAATCATTTACTTCTTTCACGTTCCACATAGTGTGTAATTTGAGTCCCCAAACGGACAATTTGCAGCGGCTTCTAATTAAATTTGAGAAAGGGAAGCGGTAGACGGACCAAATTGAACGTGTTTGGGCCGAACACGAAAAACATTCTACAGAAAAGCTTTCAATCATTTGCTTGAGAAATGTCCGCCGAGCAATTTCTCTTCCAAATAGAGAAGAGATTAGATGTACGAGAAAATCACGTTTGCTCTTAGGTTGGAAATACTTTCCCATTTCTTTGATATCTCAATGAACTAAAGGAATTAGGATCGTTTTTCCGATGATGCTGACTTAAATGAAATGTCTTATAACGTCCATTGCAAAATCAAATTTTTCCCCCACTGTTCTTAGATATAGATGTAATATTTCGAACTTGGCTTAAGCATTTTAGCATTATGATGGTATTTTTTCCGTTGTTGCAGTCGTAGAAAGGATGAGGAGGCTTCTTATTATTTAAAAATTAAAAATTAGTGACAATCACAAACATATGAAGCCGCTACATAAAAAACACAATATTAACAGGCTCATATCTAAGACAATTCAAAAAATCATTCTTTGTTCGCTCCCGAGATCTCAGCCCTTTACAGTTTTGGTCAACCGAAAGCTGTTAAAATCATATGATTTCCAATAAAGACTTTTCTAATTGATCCAAATAGGCGTGTGATACAAGATTGCATCATCCTGTTTTAAAAACGCTAACGTTTTAGTTTTGGGGAATATTGTTTGATTATATTTCTCGTTAGACGGGTAAAATAAAAATTATCACGCGTAGCCCTGGAGGGCTCAAGACTATTATGAATTAAAATTCCTCGAGAGAAAAGTAAAGTGAATTATTACATAAATAAACCGAGAAATAGAAATAGATAATTTCAGATGCATAAATATATCATCTTTACATACAAATATGTAGTTATTAAATGAAAGACTTTTCATAAGCATTCGCTCTTATCAGTGGCGCACACAAGGGGAGGGAGTCCTGGGGGTCCGGACCCCCCAAAGCCCTTGATTTTTTTTCCAATTGATTATAATTCTAAGTATATAGTACGAAAAAATTTAATTAAGTATTTGTTATTAATGTTTAAATTTTATTAATTAATGCTAATTATTTATTCAATAATTAGTTTTACTGTGTTTTGTTCCCGAAAATCAACAAAATCAAAAGGAGCAAATACAAGAATGAGGAATTTTTCGACCCCGGACCCCTTAAAAAATTCCCGTGGCGCTACTGGCTCTTTCAATAAAATTTTTTTGGATGAAGGATTAAAAAAAATAAGTTTTATTATAAAAAAAATAATTTTGAAAGATTTTTCCTATAGGAAAACTATTTTATTAAATAAAAAAAAATTAAATGAAATTATTAGATTAGAAATTATAGAAATAGAAAAAAGGAGGAATTAATACTTTAAAATTATATCTAATTTATATTAATATTCGTCTTCATAAATTCGATTTCGAAACATTCTCTGCACATCACCTATTAAAATACGAAAATATTTCTATGGTTCCGTTACGACTCTGGTGGTAAAGAGAACAATTTTATTGAAACTATTTGGGTGACTACGGTAACCTTGTAGTTATGGTCACGTGGTCGGCGTGTCGCGGGTTCGAGTCTTGGTGCCACTGAAGATGTGAAGTGTAAGAAGGCTAGGATGCACGTTAAATCTGTCGTGCTCAAAGATCTTCCATTGGTAGAAATTTGAGCTCGATAGGTAGTTTGAGAAGGGTATCAATACCCTCTAGTACAACAAATTTAATTAAATTTTCAAAATTTATGCCACCTGAAGGGGCCACTCCCGGGAAAAATTTTGGCAAAGGTGAAAAGGGGCTATGTATATTTTCATTAAAATAGTGTTTTTTTTAAAAGTTTTAATTAAACCAAATTTTTTTTATTTACTTTTAATTCAAAGTTTCACAAATATGTATTTTATGAAAAAAATTATATAAAATAATTATCTTACCCGTTAAGCATCATTTCAAGAAGCTCATTTTAAAATTTGATATCCTTTTTCATATATCGGGTCCATATTTTAGAAAAAATGATTTTTTTTTTATAAAAGAAGTTGTGCCCGAAAATGTTCTGAAAAAGGAAATAAAAGCAATATATTAAATGATGAAATGTCTTCAATCAACTTTTTGAAAAGTATCAATAGAATTATAGATAATCCCAAAAAAAAAAATCCCTTCCCCCTAAAAAAAAAGTAAAAAAATGAAAGAATAAACTTCAAAAAACATTTAATTAATTTCTGCTTTACACTATCTTGATATATTGTTATAAATTACAATGTACAGTACATAAACTTAAACTTTTATAATAGAGATAAATTAATCATTTTATAATGTTATTAAATTTCATAATTTATTTTTAAATATAAATAATTTATTTAGTAAAAAAATGGATGAAAAATGTTAGCCAATATATTTATTTCCTAATATTATTCAATTTTCTGGTCAGCAGTTCATGAATTGAAATTAAAAATAAACCTACGAAAATAACTGACCACAAATAAACTATCATACTAGAACTCAATAGTTTTTAAAAAAAAATCTTTTTTTTTTTCCCCTCATCCCTAATTCTCCAAAGA
This sequence comes from Trichonephila inaurata madagascariensis, assembly GCA_019973955.1. Taxonomy (NCBI): domain Eukaryota; kingdom Metazoa; phylum Arthropoda; class Arachnida; order Araneae; family Nephilidae; genus Trichonephila; species Trichonephila inaurata. The sequence goes on along the minus strand of BMAV01023292.1, from coordinate 733 downwards.
ATAAATTTTACTTTTTTTTTAATTAAAAAATAGTTTTAATGATGCTGCAAATGATATATTATTACGATATGACAGATATATTGTATTATAATTATTTAATAATATATTATTATGATATATTGCTAAAAATATATTATGATTAAATAATTTCTAAAAAGATACAGTTATCTTCGATTCAAATACTATTTTCTTTGAGTAAATTATTGCAATCCTTTTTTTTTTCACCTTTTATAGAGTAATTTCAATGTAAGTTTGAGTGAATTAGTAAAACAAATAATTTTGTTTATTTCAAAGCATCTGTTAAATCAGAAAACATTTAACTGAATATGAAAACTGTAAATTATGTAAAAAATGAATTTCTGAAATCTATTTTGAAAAAAAAATGTTATTCAAAAATTTAAATTGAAATTCTTCGACTGTTTTAAATACCCAATGGGTAAATGTGAACTTTGGGGGGGTTTATCCCCCCACAACACAACCATTTTAATTTTTAGAAAATTTTGGTTTGTTAATGATTTTTAAATGTAAATAAAAACTTTATTTTATGGGGGGGGGGTTTAAAAAAACATACAAAAATTTATTCAAAAAAATTTTTTTTAATATTAAAGAAAAATAATAATTGAAATTTTTTGTTTGAAAATAAATATTATTAAATAAATTAAAAATAATAATATATTTAAAAAAAACATTTTTTTAAAAATTAATTTTTTTTAAAATATAAAACTAAAAATGT
>BMAV01023290.1:0-139639 GCA_019973955.1 Trichonephila inaurata madagascariensis | reverse complement strand
CATCCCATTGCACGCGCCCAGAGGTTTCTTCATAAGATTGATCTAAATTTGGATTAAGGTAGGATTGATTATTTGATATTGGATTTGTAATATTATTAGAAGTGAGAGTAGGCGGATTAAATAATTATAGTGGTCTAAGTTACGCGATTCGGTTTAACTATTACTGGGGTTTTGTTCATTATAGATTCTCGCTTAATTAATATTATCTAAATTGTTGAACATTTAGGGTTCCATTCTTAATAAAGTCATATTAAGATTTAAAAATGTCTATTCCTTTTGTAAACCCTACACCTCTAGCTCACGCTGACAATCAAAGATGCGGTCACCCAAGGGGGGCGGTATCACACAATGATGAATCTCACCACGAGATTTACCGCCGAATGCCGAATACCCTACACCATAGATTGGACATGGTGAACCTGTTGCCTTTCGAATCGACCTCAGCCTCCACTGGACTTTTCTTTTGAGGATACATGAGCTCTATAAGGTACAAGATGCCTGGGGATTCAGCGAAAGTCTCATCGCGAGAATCGTTGTCGCCGCAGACAAAATTAAGTCCGTTTTCCCTCGAGACAATTTTGTGAAAGTTAACTCATTTCATGTCATCGCTTCTCTAGTGTGAATAGGTGAGAATTCCTTTCCCACTTGGACATAAAATTGACTGAAAATGGAGTACCATAGAGGGAAAAGGATGCTGGACTCATCACTAAAGTAAGTAAGTCCCGAAAAGCAATAAAAAGCTTTTTCATTTTCGATACACAAGTAGCCGTGTGTGAAGAGCCAACCTCCGCAATATCTTTTAAGTTGAGTCAACTAGTGGAGAACTAGTGGGAACGTGGTTTTTGAGTGTTTGAGGGAATGGCACAGCAGGGATTCCCATTGGATCCCGTGGAAAAGGACCCAGGCGATTTATCTTGGAAACTAGCTCTAGACTGTCTGCTTCTTTTGTATAGGTGCGGCAAAAGTTGAATCATATGAAAGGACTCAAAGAAAACACCCAGAATCTTCTAGATGGTGCTCCAGTCATTCTTTCACCGGTATCCAACAACACTCAAAGTCACCGCTTTGAGCACTTACTGTCAGTTTTTCACTAAGAATTTAATCAGATTGTGCAATTTTTGATATAGTTTGTTCGATTTCTCAACAATAAAATTACAATTAAGAGAGTAAAATTAGAGTTTAAAGTGTAAAATTAGAATTGAGGGAGTAAAATTAGAATTAAGAGAGTAAAATTAGAGTTTAAAGTGTAAAATTAGAATTGAGGGAGTAAAATTAGAATTAAGAGAGTAAAATTAGAGTTTAAAGTGTAAAATTAGAATTGAGGGAGTAAAATTAGAATTAAGAGAGTAAAATGAGAATAAAAACATTAACTTACTGTGCTAGACTTACTGTTGTTAAGTTCTTGTTTTTGTTCTGATTTTACTATTTTCTGCCTATTGACCCTGTCTTCCATGGTATATACTGCCTCACTTCTCTTATTTTGTAAAAACAATATAGTTTCCCTCTATATATTAAGAAGACAGCTCTTATGTGCAATAGGTTTAGGCTATTGGTAATTTTGTTGTTGTTTATCTCTTTGGAGTAGGAAAGCCTACAGCAAGCTCAATTGACCTTTCCACAAAATAATATCGCAAGACAGATCCTGCTCATCAAAAAACTGTCTCGGGGATATATACCCACAGCAGTCCAGAAGATGATCAGGAGAAGCAGGTAGAGGTAAAGAAAGACTTTACCCCTGCACAAAGCTCATATTTAGCAGGTAATCACTTGTTTACTGTGACCAAGCCTAGTCAATTTGGCAATAATATTCAGACCAGTACTGTCCTGAGGTTTAATCAGTCATCCGCCCCAGGGGTTCCTCATCTAAAGGGAAGCTGCATAATACCCTTCGTCATGGACCAGTCACATTTATTTGATTTTTTCACTGCATCGTACCTCACGAAGATAAATCAGGTGGAAGGGGGGTTATTTTGAAATCGTATGTTAATTCTATGGAAGTTTAACTTTCCTCTTCATGTCATTGATTTGAATGCAATATAATGTACCCGAAAGAATGAAACATAATCGAGGCTCTTCCAGAAGTACGAGGGTTAGGGCAAAAGTCATGCCAACTATTTTTTTTCTTGAAGATACTGAAGATCTTTTTGTTGTTGTTTATCTCTTTGGAGTAGGAAAGCCTACAGCAAGCTCAATTGACCTTTCCACAAAATAATATCGCAAGACAGATCCTGCTCATCAAAAAACTGTCTCGGGGATATATACCCACAGCAGTCCAGAAGATGAGCAGGAGAAGCAGGTACAGGTAAAGAAAGACTTTACCCCCTGCACAAAGGTCATATTTTGCAGGTGACCACTTGTTTCCTGTGACCAAGCCTAGCCAATTTGGCAATAATATTCAGACCAGTACTGTCCAGAGATTTAATTAGTCTTCCGCTCCAGTGGTTCCTCACCCAAAGGGAAGCTGTATAATACCCTTCGCCATGGACCAGTCACATTTATTTGATTTTTGCACTGCATCGTCCCTCACGAAGATAAATGGCGGGGGGTTATTTTGAAATCGTATGTTAATTCTATGAAAGTTCAACTTTCCTCTTCATGTCTAAATTAGTGCATTGATTTGAATGCAATGTAATGTACCCGAAAGAATGAAACATAATTAAGGTTCTTCTCTGGAAGTACGAGGGTAGGGGCAAAAGTCATGAAAACTATTTTTTTCTTGAAGATACCAGTACGGTTGGAAAATGCGACATATACAGACGAAAGGACAATGTCATAACTATATTTGTTGACAATGAATAGCACTGAAATATCGTAACACACTAATTAATTACGGTAGTATATATACAGGAGAATATGGATTTCACTGTGCAAAAGAATGACAACACACTACGCATAAAGTTGACATGACAAACCGTGTCCTAAAGACCGTCAATGTTGTTCCCTGCTAGTGTCACCTCAACGATATGCGAGGCGCTGAATACCATCAGCGTCAGCATTTCCCCCAACACGTTGCTTATCACTGATTGACACACATACTTGTTGAAACTTTCCAACCCACTGTGCTACTTTACGGTATGGTAGGGCGTTATTCCCAAGGGCTTCCACTAATTCACTGTGACATTCCATTGCATTTTTCCCTCGGAGAACGGCTATTCTGAAGTAAGCGCGCTGCTCAACACAGGTTACTTCCATCTCGCACGACACTCACCAACTGAATGATTTCACAACCATCGCTGCGCTACTACCAGCTATCACAGAGACATCTGTTGTTCTGCACATACACACTATGCCTGCAGAACTTCCACATGACACATATACGTTTGTGATTCGTTCACATATCTACAAGAAAAAAATAGTTGCCATGACTTATGTCCCAACCCTCGTATATTTCCTCCTCCAATTTCTGAGAGAATTTCTAGATATTTTTTAAAGATCTACAAAGCTTATAAGCAAATTATACAATTTTCAAATGGAAAACTTACGGCTAAATCTTCATTATTTTTTCGTCGCCAAATGCGACTATATGCTGCCAATAATGGAGAACTGTTATCATTTACGTTCGAACGAAGTAGTAATAACGATGAAATTTTTTAAATTGGTGACGTCTTTTAATTTTAAAAAATTGGTCGACCGTATAATACAGAAGTACCGAGTTATAGATAAAAATTCAATGATATTGGATGTTAAGGAGAAGTTTCATTAAAAAAATTTCCAATACCATTTTGAATGTCACAGTTTCCTTATTTAATATTCGACGTAAGACCATTAAATGGCATAACCACCAAACGATTTTTTTTTGTTGAATAATCTTTTATACAAATGATTTATTAATTTTTATTACATACTTTCCATTTATTATTTGATCATGTTGATGTACAAAAGATTTGGATAGATTATGAATAATTAACGCTAAGATAACTAATATTAGTTAAATGTCAAGCCTACATTTACAATCGACGCAAAATGAACCCCTTTCCTTAGCCTATGCAACAATATTGGAATTTTAATGGTTAATCCATAGTATTCTATGTGAAATATAACACTCTTGTTATTTATTAGTTATTGATAGTTAGGAGACTAGTTTTTGAGGTGTTATTCTTTAAATTCTCTAAACCATCAGTTGTAAAAAACGAAAAATGCCGACGATGAATGCTGCAAATAAAAATAAATAGAATAAAAAATTGAATGTGTGTTTTACGCCTTTGTCAAGAGCTCAAGATACCCATATCATTTTTTATATCTAGGGGGTATCGAATAATGGTTAGGGATTTTTTTCTTCTAAGTGTAAGCAAATTTTGATAAACGATTTTGTCTAGTAAAATATTTACGAAATAACTTAAGCCAACATGGCTTTTTTTACTAAACAAAATGAAAACTTAAATGTTTTGGTATCAAAAATATAAAACCTAATTTTCTTAGAATTTTTTTTTGCCATACAAATGATATAATCTGTTAGTTACACAGCTGATTCCTTTGTTTTGTTGAACAATAATTTTATGTAAAACCAGATCACAGTTCCCAAAAAATAAAAAAAAAAGGTTCTTTAAGGAATCCTCATCAAAGACTGTGTGACAAATTAAAAGTATTTAATAATTATTAATTAAATGATAAAAGTAATTATTAATTAAATTTATCATGTTTATAACATTTTCAAACGAGAAACTTATAATTTTAAGGTATTCAGCTACGTGTTGCAAATTTCTTTTTATTATTGATTTATAGATTATTTTCAGAATTATTTAGTAAATAATATGAGACTCAACAGAACAGATGAATAGAACAGAAGAATAACAGATGACTTATATCGCCTATAAATTATATCAGAGTAAAAGTGCATTTTTTATTATGTCTGAAAGTATTTTGTTTTGATTCATTCCAGTAAATTAGATAGCTTTTAAATCTTTTATTTTTTATATGCTAGCGCCCCCCTCGTAGGGGTATCGCTCCCCAACGTTTTAGAAACACTGGTGTAAGTGTTAATTTTATTTATTATGTCAGAATGTATTTTGCTCGTTTACTTTCAGTAAATTAATATTTTTTTTATAAATAATCATTTGTTTTTGACTTTTCAATATGCTCTCGCTCCCCTCGTAGAGTTATCATGCCCCCTAGGGAGGCGCACCCCACAGTTAGGGGAAACATTATTTTAATTTTTTAGCGAGTTACTTTTGAACATTGTACTCCGGAAATATCACGGGCGGAAGAAATAGATGGGGAAACTTCACTCCATGATTTTGACGGGAGATAGATTAAGGTATCCGACTACGTTCGGAATCGTGATTTAAAAAAAGCGTATAAATGGACAATTTTCATGATATTTAGTGTCACTTAGATTAGCATACATGTATAAAATTGTTTTAAGGACATTTTGACAAAGAAAATTATTTAAATACACTATATTTCGGCTAAAAATTAACTTAGAATAACCTTTTTTCAAAATGTTCTTTTCTTGAAAACTCTTCTATTATAATAATAATTTGCCTGTATATAGCTCAGACCTCTGCTCAGAAGCTCAACTATGAGTTTTGAAAAATTCACATAATTTTCAGAGTTACAACCCATTGAAATAATGATCGGCGTTTTTTTCTTAAAATGAATTCCCCTTTGTTGTCGTATAACATGGATAAACCCACTTCTAAGTTATATATTTCAAAAATTCTAATTGAGCCTCTGTGCAGAGGTCTGAGCTATATACAGGCAAAATATTATTATATAATAGAAGCATTTTTTATTAAAGGAGAATATTTTGAAATTGGGTCATTCTACGTTCGTTTTTGTCAAAATATTGTACTTAAATCATTTTTTATTGTAATACTATTCTTAAAACAATTTTATATATATTTTCTAATCTAAGTGACACTAAATATCATAAATATATCCATTTATACGCTTTTGCAAAATCACGGTTCCGAACGTAGTCGGATACCTTAAAGAACGCTAGTTTTAATACGTAGTTTTAGTACGAAGTGTGAGCTTAACTAAACTATAATTTAAGCTAAGCTCGAAATATGCAGCTAAGTACTATCTACTTACCAAAGTCAATGAGTTTGAGGTCTCCTTCGGAGGACAGGATGAAATTAGAGGCTCGGATGTCTCTGTGAATGATGTCATTCTGATGAAGATGATGAATCGCCTGTGACAAAAAAGAAGCATTATTTCATCCTTTTGCCGAATTCGTATTTGATAAGGACACTAAAGAGAATATTTTTGCCATTCTGCAGCGTTTTACTGAAGGATGTCAACTTTATCTAGTGATACTCATACTTCAATATATCGTTTCATCGGCGAACGTAGATCGCGTGAGAATGCTGAATTAAAGTTTGCGCAAAGGAAAATAAGTTATACCAATATAGCTACAGACTTTCGTTAGATATGCATTGATTATCAAATAAAGAACGGTAGATTTCTAACCGCTTAAGTGAAACTCTTTGATGTGGAAATGGTATTCAGAGAAAGCTAAATGCATTAAAAATGGTTGATATAATATGGATATATTTATAAGCTACTTAATCAAATACTAGAAAAATAATATAGACCCTCAGTTTTAAACATTTTGAAAAATTCTTTAAATACCATAACTTCATAAATTCCTTGAATTTTAAAAAAAAATATAAAAAATACGTTAAAATTTTATATCTATATCTATATATATCTATATATGTATGCATTTCTATTAGTTCTCAGTGAAAGGTAATAATATTTGCATTAGGTGGGTTTTCCTAAAAAAAATAATTATACAGTTACTCAAAAGATGGCACTACATGTTAAGTAAAATTACATTATTTTAGTATCATTGTGTATATTTAGGAAGTCCTTTTATTTTTAAAATTTTTTTTTTAATATTTAAGGTTTTTTACTGTATATATAAAGAGTTACTTTTATTTTATCCTAATTTACTAATTTTACTTTTATGTGGTACAGTTAATACTGTTTTTGTATTGGAGGTAAACTTTAAACCCTGTCATTTCCGAGGTAAGTTTTATCATCGGTTTTTTTATTACATCGTTTCTCATTCGAAAAGTAGTTTTACGTTATATATTAACATTATTGTGTATTTTATTTGGCAGTAATTACATTTCTATAATATTTCTTCCTTTCCCTAAGGACCAGTATATAGGCAAATTACAGATGGAGGTCGACTAGTCACAAAATTTTATTTAAACTTGCAATCTTGGTTCCTAAGGCCAAGAGTTTCCTATTGTTCTACTGTGGCAAATATTTCTTACTGTCTTGACTGGTTATACTCAGGTTTATAACTATTTGTATATATTATTATATGGATTATATATATATATATATATATATATATATAAAATAAAAGTGAAGAAGTACTAGAACCTACAGTGCTAAAGCGGGAAAGAATTGGAATTCCCCAAGCAAAACAAATGTAGATAAAAAAAGTTTTTTGGCTAAACGGGAAACCCTATTATGATTTCTAAAGCTGTCGCTGAATTAGGGTTAGCAATGCTTTATGGATCCAACCTTCCCCGTACAGCAGATTGTTCTGATTTTTTCGAAAAAATTGAAATAAAAAATTATAAACATTTTATTAAATACTGATAATATTCAAAAATGCCCAATTAATTTTATGGATAGTTATTTGTATAAAGAAATTATAAATAGTAAGGATTAAATTCCTTAGAATATTAATAGTTTATTATTATAAATTTATCACATTTTTCCTAGATAAATATAGTTAGCTGCATATTCAAATTTTCGATAAAATTACTTATTCTCTTAATTTTATTTTAACTATAGTAATTATTTTTAAATCTTTAAATACATTAATTATCCTAGTATCCCTCAAGTAACAGTAGTATTTTTACATACTATTTAATAATTTTATTTCTTTTAATTTCATACTTTAGCTAAGCGCTACAATTCAGCCGATTCCATGCTTTGAATTTGTATTTGTATCTAGAATTTGACAATAACTTGTTTATTGTGCTCAGATTTAGAGCAGGCTATGCATTTTTGAATGGAAATTTTTTGGTAATTTTTTCTTTTTTTTAATTTAGATATTCACATATTTTCAATCAATTTTGCTCCCGTATTATTTAAAAGAAAAGGGGAAGGTTGCGCCAAAAACAAGTAGATTCCCACATTTATATAAATTATTTTATATATAAGAGTTGTTCTCAGCAATGTTTATAATACTGCAGCATTCATATATGTATAATTTTGTTTCCAAAATTATACATATAATTTTGTTTGTGGATTTTTGTTTTTATTTTTCAACATAGTCTCCTTGTAACTCTACACACTTCTCCCAGCAATGTTCCCATCTCTGAACCTGTCCAAATAATACTTGGCGTTTTTCTCTGTAAAATAATTGTTCTCGAAGGGGATTTCCTCTTCTTTGACGAAAATTTTCCTCCGAGCCCTTTTTTCAAGAGTGGGAGGGGTTTGGGGAGTAAGGCGGATGGTCAAGCAGTTCAAACCGTAATTCGCTGATTTTCACCATGGCGACCGCTGAGGTGTGAGACGGTGCGTTGTCTTGGTGAAACAGGATTTTCTATTTCTGCCAATGTGGCCTTTTCCCCTCAAGTTCCGCCTTAAGCTTGTGAAGTATTGATGCGTAGTATGCTCCTGTAATAGTTTTTCCTTTTTGAAGATAATCGATTAAGATAACTCCATGACTATCACAAAAAACAGTCGCCATCACTTTCCGCCCAAAAAGGGGACTGGTCCCCCCTTTTCAATCCACTGTTTAACGTTTGGAGCTGTATTTTTTTTTTCGGGGTTATAATGGGTGTTCCATATATCATTCGTAATTAATTGGCGCCAAACTCGGATTTATTACGTCTAAACTCCGCCAACAGAGCGTTGGAAATGTTCATTTGAACACGTTTTTGGTCCCAACATGAGCAAACGCGGCACCCAACGCGCGGACAGCTTTCTCATCACTAAATGTTGATTTAATATGGCAAAACCCTTCTTTTTTACTTGTTCAGCCTCTGCTATTTTCGCAATTCGGCGGTTGTCAAGCACCATTTGGTGATCTTTAGCGATATTTTCGTCGGTAGTTGAGGTATTTGTTCATCGAGCCAAACGTTCATCGCCTCTCAAGCTCTTACGGCCACGTTTAAATTCATCTGCCCAAAATTTCACTGTGGTAAATGAGGGCGCAGAGTCCCCATACACAGAATCCAACTCCTGTTTGGTTTGCGTAGGCGTATTGCCTTTCAAAAACAAATATTTAATGACCACTCAATACTCGATTTTGTTCATTTTCACAAAAACACTCACATCAACTCCCTCACACGACTGTTACATAACAACTGCGCGTCCAAAATGGCTGAAACTTTGGTGAGTAAGTGTCATCAGATAAACAACAAATTCAATAGCTTTTATTAACAAGTATTGCCATCTTCACGTTGTGGTCGGAAAATTTTCACACCAACCTCGTATATATATATATATATATATATATATATATATATATATATATATATATTATATATATATATATATTATATTATATATAATATATATATATATATATATATATAATAAAAGAAATAAGATACACACAAAGAGAAAAAAAGTTGTAGAGCCTGCAAGAAATTAGAGTTCAAGAGACATAACAAATGCAGATGTAAAAAGAGTCTCTGGACTTAAATGAAGACCTATTATGAAGTCTAAGGCTGTCACTGAATAAGGCCAGCGATTTAGGGTTAAGCAATACTTTGTGGATCCACATTCCCCGTAACATATATATGTACTAGAGTGGATCAAGGTTATACGAAAAATAATGCTATTAATCGGAGCCTACCTATGTTTAAAAGATGTTCTATGGTATGGAGATAGAAGAAAAATAATTAAAAAACAAGAATTTAAAAATTTAATATTCCCACAAAGAGTTGAATTTTCGAAAAAAAAAATTAATTTTGGTTGGATGATTTTTGAATCAAAATAAACAGATTTTTCAACAGTATAAATGAAACAAAAGGGATTATTATTAATAAATATATAGTGAGTAGAATGTAATGTACATTGCAAAGTTTGAAAACACCGACTGGCACCACCGAATCTATCGAATCCAAGAGATTTTTCCGTCTTCCACTTTATCGTGCACGCAACTTCGGCAGTGGGCTCTTTAAAAAATTAATGCCTCTGAAACTATTAAATGTACTTGATTTTTCTTGTAACTATTTAGTAGGTATCCTTTCATTGTAATAAACCTTAAAAAAAGCATTAAAAGGCCTGTTTCCTACAATAAAAATTGACATTTACCATGAAAAAAGCTTAAATACCTAAATTTTATTCCAGTTATGGCAGTACTTAACATAACATTTAATTTTTAATTTTATTTTTCTCTTTATCTATTTATCAAAAAACATCTTAGCTACATCTGAAATTCTGAAACAAAGACTTTTCGATTAAACATAATATATATATATATATATATATACCGTAAAATCCGGTGTATAACGCGCACCTATACTTTCAAGCAGAATTTTTTACTTTTTAGGTATATTCGCCATATAACGCGCACCCCCTTTTTAACGAAGGAATATGAAGTATTGGTATACATTGTTTTTTTTATGTTTTGAAGTAATTTATTCGAAGTATTATCCCAGGTTTTTGAAAAAAATAGTATACTTCTAGAACTACAACTCTTTTAGCTCATAAGGCAAGTCATTTGTTTTAAATAAACAGTGTTTCGGTACATGTAAAAGTAAATTTTTTTATGCTTATCTTTTGTTATTTTTTAAAAGTAACGTTTTCATACCCGGCGTATAACGCGCCCCCTTTAAATTTTTCTACCCTTTTTTTTTGTGTTCAAAGTCCCTTATACGCCGATTTACGGTATATATATATATATATATATATATATAATGAAAAATGTTAATAAATTAATTAAAAATTTAAATCGAATACATTTTTTTTGAATACCATACGAATTACGAATACCATATTTCGAAGCGAAAGTCTTATTTCATTTAGCATTAAAAGAATTAAAACCTATATTTTGACAAAATCTCTAGTTAAAAGAATTATATTTTGCATTTTGACCAACCTAATCGTGATTCCATAAAAAAAAAGACTATCTTAAAATTTATACAAGCCTTACTGAACGACTGAAATATTTCCTAAAGTCAATTACTTCTATAAGAATAATTAATGCTTCCTTTCACTTGAAAATCGGATTGCAACATTCCTACTATATTACTTTTTTTTCCTTATTTCAAGGTAGAGAGGAATTTTCCTGGCTCTTTTTTGTTGCCTGGCACTTAAGTAAAGAGGATGCACAATTAACTCTCCTCATATTAAAATGACCGAAATGAACTTATGATTTGATAACTGCAAGAGTTTTGATCTTGCCAAAATTACAAAATTGCCCCTATTAACCAAATGAATTCGTCAATATTTGACTTTATTGAAATCAATTATTGTCTTTTTTTTTTTTAAAAAGAAATATTATTAAGAATTGATATATTTGTTTCTTGTATCGAAATATTTTCACAAAGATAAAAGTACAAACTTTACTATTCATATAAATATATACTTTAAACAGGAAAAATATATAATCAAGGTATCCGACTACGTTCGGAACCGTGATTTTAAAAAAAGCGCATAAATAGATAATTTTCAAGATATTTAGTGTCACTTAGATTAGAATACATGTAGAAAAATGTTTTAACGACATTTTGACAAAAAGACATTATTTAAATACAATATTTAGGCAAAAAATTAACTTAGAATAACCTTTTCTTCAAAATGTTCTCCTTTTGTGAAAAATGCTTCTATTATAATAATATTTTTCCTGTATATAGCTCAGATTTCTGTACAGAGGCTCAACTATGATGTTTGAAAATTTCACATTATTTTCAGAATTACAACCAATTGAAACAATTATCGGCGTTTTTTTCTTAAAATTTCTCCCCTCTGTTGTGTCGTAAAACATGGATAAACCCACTTCTAAGTTATATATTTCAAAAATCATAGTTGAGCCTCTGTACAGGGGTCTGAGTTATATACAGGCAAAATATTATTATAATAGAAGCATTTGTCACAAAAGGAGAATATTTTGAAAATGGGTCATTCTATGTTCATTTTTTTATCAAAATATTTGTGAACTTAAATATAATTTTTTATTGTAATACTCTTCTTAAAACAATTTTATATACATTTTCTAATCTAAGTGACACTAAATATCATAAATATTATCCATTTATATGCTTTTCTAAAATCACGTTTCCGAACGTAGTCAGATACCTTAATAGAAATATATTTACAGTAACGATTTTTTGTGATTGTTAAATTCATATAACCAATATATTTAATTGAATTTATACAAAGGAGTTGATTTCCTAAAATAATTTAGAAATCCTCTTGTTAACAATTATGTCTTGAAACAACGGTAAATACCACAGAGATGTTTTTTTCGGTACCACAGCAAATTGATTTAATTCGATTTATTAAAAACTAGCGGTTTGCCTCCACTTCATTGATGTTATATGACTAAAAATATCTCATGATATTATATGGCTATATATTGTTTTTATATATAAATTATTGTTATCTATCATATGTCCTAGTATTAAACTTTCGATTGTAATGAAAAACAACAATCCTATAGCTTTCTTCTCTTGGTTTAAAAACAAGTAATAAAAAAAAATTAAGTCAATTTCCACTTAGACCATCAAAGAAACGATTTATTTTCGCTACTTTTTATTAAATAGTTACACTTAATATAAATATGTATATACATATGACAGAATCACTACATTAAGTGGTGATTAATTTTTATTTATTATTATTAGAGTAACGTATTGTCATCCAAAACAATCGTGTATATAAAATTTTAGTTCAACTGAATGCTTTTAAACGTGAGGAAAAAAAAATCTTTTAAAGTTTGGACCCAAGTCGCTATAAAAATGAAACCAACGTGGCTGTACCTGTAATTCTTTAAATAATTAGTTCCAGTCAATTAATTTCAATTAATTATAATTAAATAATTGTATTTTTACCCAAAACAATAGTGTATAGAAAATTTCAGCTGAAACGAGCGCTTTAAAATGTGAGAAAAAAACAGTTTCACGTTTTGACACAAATCGCCAAAAGGGTCGCTAAGTCGCCAAAAATGATGCCAGCGTGGCTATATTTGTAATTCTTTGAATAATTAGTTTTAATCAATTAATTTTTATTAATTATAATTAAATTACTGTATTGTCATCCAATATAATCATGTTTATAAAATTTCAGCTCAATTGAGCTCTTAAAAAAATGTATTTTATTAAAGATTGAAAATTCCAAGAAGATAAATAAATATATATAGAGAGAGTGTGAGCTAATAGTAGGAATTGAGAGAGAGAAAGACAGCAATTACATTTCTAAAACAGAAGTATATTTATCTTTTATGCCCACGTAATGCTCCTTCCTCGGAATCGATTTTCGAAAAATCCCTTTTTAGCGACTCTTCTCAAAAAAACAACAACAACAAAAAAAATGTTTAACAGATTTGAAAACTGTAGGTTTAATAAATAAAAACCCTTTATTTATATATATAAATATTACATTTTTAAATCTATAACACCTTTAAACCCCTTTTGAGAGTCAATTTCCGCAAAACTCATTCTTAGCGGATTTCTACTGAGCAAAAGAAACATGTTTCACCGAATTTCAAGTCAATAGATGTTTAAGTTCAAAAACGAGAATTTTTATGCTTATGACACCCAGAAACCTCTTTGTGAGTCGATTTCTGCTAAAAAAAAAAAACTTTTAGTGAATTTCTACTCAGCAAAAGAAAAATCCTTGCCGAATTTCAAGTTTGTGGGTCTAATAGTTTGGAAGATATCGTGATGAGTAAGTGAGTCGCTTTTCTTATAAACATATTCTCTATACATACATACATTTCTAAACATGCTACGCTTTAGAGCTTAAATTGTTTCTATTTTTGTTAGAAACTTTCAAATATATATAAGCATTTTTATTTTAAAAACTAGCTGGTATACCGGTTCTTCGCACGGGTGAATTTAAAAATAAAACAATGCAGACTGAAGGATAAAGAAGTTTTTAATGAGTTAACTTTACGTGAATTGTAAATTAAACAACAAAAAAAAAGTTTTTTGCATATCTCAGCTAAACAAAAAAACCATGTTTGTTGTGAATTATCGTCCCCTGCGTGGGCGGAGCGTATCGGTCACTGCGCTCAGACCCACGTGGGGTGTATCTCGACGAAAACGATATGTAGCTGATCCTAGATGAATGGGAAACCTGGCTTCAGCGCGTTTGGTCACTGTTGTTTTTATCTCGGACATTTTCTATTTAAAATCTTGATCTTGGCTTCGGCTTTCTGGAGTGCAGTAGTTTATTAGAATATTTTCAGTCTAATATTTAAATTAAGGATTTTATTTTTGTAAAATTAAGTTTTTGTTTTAGTCAAGTTTATTGTGTTACCATTAAATCCAGAAAAGGACAAGCTTGGACTCCAGTTTTATTTTCCAGAACAACACCCACATACTATACCAGTATCTAAGCACCACACACACATTTAGCTTTAATGTTCGCTAAATTTTAAGTCTTTAGATATAATAGCTGTCCACGTGGAATTTAACAAAAAAGTGTTTATTCACTTCGCAGAGTTTACGATAACTTAGTAATTATGTATTCTACGTAAAGAAATACCTATGCTATAAGTATAATGTCATTCTTCTACTTTGTGAATTTATGTTTCTCTTTTTTGTTTTATTTATTTTTTTCCTTCGTTTTTTGTTGAGCAAGGGGTGAAAGGGACGTATGATGTTTGACAATGTCGATGGGGTGAGGACTAAAATCGTTAGGATCAAAATAGGTCTAAGTAGCAGTAAGGTGAAACGCGAACACAAAGGAAGCTGCAAGGAAGGGGGTGAAATGGACGCATGACCTTTGACAATGCAGTTAAGGACTGTAAAATCATTAGGATCAAAGTCCATGAACGGGAAATGTCGCGAGTGGCAGCAACCTAATCAAACAGAAGAGTTTGATATAACTGCTAGAAATCGTTGAGACAGAAGGCTCGCGAAATAAAATGGTCCCTACTGAATAAAAATAATCCCAATTGAAATAACTAATCCCTATTTGAATCGGATATTGCTCACTATTTCAGTGGTTTTAATGTTATTTTCTCAGAACCCTAGTTTTTTTTCTAAAATAAAAGTAGCCTAAGTTACTCCTTAGAACATTAGCTATCTACCATTCAAAATTTCATCAAAATTGGTCCAGTCGTTTCAGAGATTAGCCAGAACAAACAGACAGACAGACAGATCGACAGACACAGATAGACAGATAGACAGACAGACAAAAATTTTAAAAACTGATTTTTTCTTATGAGTACCGTATGTACCTTTAAATGTATTTAGTAAAAAGCTGTTAATTTCAAATTACAAACAGACACTTCACTTTTATTTATATGTATAGTTTAATGAAGATATAATAATTTACAAAAATTGATTAATTTTTTATTTGCTTACATTAGTTTCCTAAGTTTCTAGAAAGAAAAAAATGTAAATCTTTTAGCTGTAAAGTGAAGTACCAGATTTATGAAATATTTTCCTTTCTTTTTTAAAGATATTTTTTTTTCCTTTTAAAGTAAAGCAGTATATTTACATGTATGGTTTTTTTAGAAAAATATTGGAGATAAAGGCTTTTAAGGATAAACCTTTCCATATATTTTTTAAGCAAAAGAGTGTATATTTTAAAACTAGTACTTTAACTATTCTTTTAAAAATATAACTTTCACTGAGAATCAATTTTTATAAAAAAATGTCTTTTTGCATTATTTAAGAAATGTTTATGACTATATAAAAATCTAGATAACTGTTCATATTTATGTGTATGACTACTTATTCATAATTTATTTAAAATTTTCGGATTCCGTATAAATAATGGTACTAATGGAATTGCAAGTTAGACAAGAATAATATTTCCGAAATTATGAAAAATTATTTTTTAAAGAAGATTTGTAGATCTTAACAAAATGTTTCTTAATTTTAGAAAATTGATTTTGAAAAGTCAACGACATTCATGTTCTTGAAAATCAACGACACGAAAGAATCATCAGAATTAAATGAAATTTAATGCAAAATTGAATGGTTTTGGTATAATTAAATGATTAAAATTTCAAAGCAAGAAAATAGTTTAAGTGTTGGAAAGCTAAAATCTTATTTTTTTGATAACTTGAGGTTTTTACATTTCTAAATTGTACAGAATTTGACCTTCCTGAAAATACCTTACTTAAACCCTAGGATAATTAGAAGCTCTTAGAACCTTTTTTAAATAATCGTTAAAAACGGGGCCACGCCATTTGAATGGGAAAAATGTAAACAAAGTACTTCGTTTTTGCAAAAGTTAACGTCTGATATAAACCAAAACATGTATCTTTTATTGTAAATTGAGCCTTTTATTTTTTTTTATTTCCTACCCGATTAGAAGTCTCACTGTATACATTAACATCAACTTATCTCAAAATGTCAATTTTGATGTTCGATGTACCTTTTCTGAAAAACTACTGTTCTCAGGTTTGTAAATTTTTATGATATATTTATAATGATGACTAATATATACTGAAATGAGTTTTTTGTAAAAAACTCAAAAACCTTTTTTTTACAAATTTTTTTTACGTGAAAAATGGGTCAAATTTCATTATGTTTCATAAAATGTTTTATAAATTATGAAAAAACTCAAAATTGACTAACAGCTCATATCAGTATAATGAGAAAGGCGTACTTTTAATGGTATGAAAAATTTCAAATATGTACGTATAACAGATTTTGAGAAAAGGTACATCGAAAACTGCCAATTTAACATTGTCAGTATAGAGATTTCCTACTCCCCTTAAAAAGTTCGAAATCAGTATTTGGTGTAACCTCCACGCTCTACAATAAGTACTGCTATACGATGTAACATGAAGTCAAACCAATTTTGAAAGTACGTCTGAGGAAGATAATTCCATATATTTTGTATATGTATTCAAAATTCATCTGTTGTAGCTGCAATGATCACGACCATTATTTCATCAGGTTCTTCCTTTGCTTGATCAGTTTCAACTTCCTCCAAAAGAGATGGCACAGATGCCCATTTCTTTCTTTATATATCTATATATATATATTTATGTTTATTTACACCAGTGGTGTTCCCCAAATGCCCGGGCCACTTCAAAACATTATAACTCGGGCCGCACAAAAAAATATGTATCCTTACATCAGATTTAAAACAAAACATTTATTGGAAAAGGAAAATTTAAACCAGAATAAATTATTATTATTTTTTTCGTTTTTTTTCAATATGGACATAGATAATATAGTAATGTTTATATAATATAATAATACAATAATCATATAATGTGTAAAATATTACAGTTACCATTTTCTTGAAAATTGCGGTGTTACTATTGAATTGATCTTTCGTTACCCCTTTGGGGAAAATTTGATAGTGCTGTCATTAAAAAAATTAAAAACATTTCCTTGCAAACTACTGAATTTTTTTTAAACTTTAAAATATATCTTTTGACTGCCTCTTTTTTTTGGGCCCCCAAACAGAAAAGGAGGAGGAGAAACGAAAGTCCACAACCCGAAATTATGTACCCTCCATAGTAAAAGATATGCACAATGCACAATTCGAAATTTATTAAAAAAGTAATTTACTATAGTAAAATCAGATGCAACTGTATGATAAAATATAAATCTATTTTAATCTAAAGGACATTTTTATTATCAAAATGGTTTTATTTCAAAACAAGAACAGGTAACACAGGCAAATATATTGTAGATTTATATATATATATATATATATATATATAAATTTACATTCAAATAAATTTCAAAATGAAAAAAAACTTTAAAAACTTTTAAAAAGAGTCGGTGGGCCGAAACTTATGTACTGGTGGGTCGTGTGTTGGACACCCCTGATTTACATTTATGAACCATAATGAGTCGTACACAACACAACAATCAGAACCACTAAGTAGTTTACATAGGTAAAAAGCTGCATGTTCATAGACAATACAGTCGGACATCTATATAACGAAGTCGCTAAATCCCGGAAAAAAGTTCGTTATATGGAAAATTCATAAGAGGTTCATTTTTAAATATGCTTTATATAAACCGCACAAGAAAATTTTAAACCAAAAACATATAAAAAAAAGTAATTATTCACACCATTTTAAATTTAAATATATGTTTTTTTTTTTATATCTTCCCCATAAAAAAAAGGAAAAAAAAACGCAAGGAAAACAAGAAAAAAATGTCAAAAATTCCTGTATTTTAAATATTAAGAAAAAAATTATATACTTAAATTAATAAATTTTTAAGGACATTTCATATTTAAACATACAAATAATATTAAACATACATTTTTTTGAAATTAGAACAGGAGGGAAGGGATAATAATTAAGGGTGAAAGAGGATATCAAAGATATTTCTAGTGAACTGGGCAATGGGGGTTAAGGGTTACACTTTTTGGATGAAACGTCCAGAACTCTATTGCTCTTGGCGAGTTAGGATCTAATAAAACCAGTTCAAGATTTATGACCACCATAAAATGTGTTAAATAGAGAATAACTTGAAATGTTCAGAAATACTTTAAAAAAAGAGAGAACAAAAAATCACAAAAGAAAAAGTTCGTTGCACTTCGCTATAGAGAGGTTATTTGAGGAAGAGACTCGTGAAATGTTCAAGGTTCCAGGAAAACGTTCGCTATATAGAAAAATTAGCTATACATAGGTTCGTTATTATGAGGTTCGACTGTATTTTGGAACAAAAGTGGTTGCGTGGGAAACTTAATAAAACCAATAAAAAAGATTATAAAAAAACGGAAGCTCTCTAAAAAAAAGGAGATTTGAGCAAAATTTTCATTTTATTCCCATGAGAACTGTCATTTAGGAGGATATTGACACAAGGACATAGGTAACACAAACACACAGTTTTCTAAAAATTAAAGATTTCGTGAGCCTATAGAGACTGTGTGCCCCATGCGTCAGCTCCTGGGTTAACTCCTTAACGGTCGGGTAATTTTGAAGAAAACGGTCCTAAAAGGGCCTATTACCTTATTGAAGAAAATTATATAAAACTAAATGTGGGTTCAATGTATGTATTTATTTTAAAATTTTTGAGTGAATTTTAGCTTGAAATACAAAAATTAATTTTTTAAGAAAACCAACATTTAGGGGTCAGCTCCTGGGTTAACTCCTTAACGGTCGGGTAATTTTGAAGAAAATGGTCCTAAAAGGGCCTATTACTTTATTAAAGAAAATTATATAAAACTATATGTGGGTTCAATGTATATATTTATTTTTTTAAATTTTTATGAATTTTACGAAATCAAAAAAAAAAATTTTTTTGATAAACCAACATTTAGGGGTATTATGACTGAATGTTGGTTTTTCGGCAAAGATAAAATATTTAAAAAAAAACAGCAACATGTGTTTTAAACATAAAAGGAGAATTTTATTATTCTTATGCACAATGTAAAAACACATTTTTTTTTTTTCTTGTGAGATAAATTTCAAAGCATTAGATAAAAAAAGCCAACATCACACGTAACAGTACATATACATCATCACCACTGCTCTCAGATTCACTAACAGAACTTTCAAAACAAACACTTATTTCAGAATCACTCTAAGATCCATTTATACTTAAAGTAGAATCCGATTTACTTCCTGACTAGCTCCGTAATTAATACAATATTAAAATATATATGCATATATTATCACAGAGCGCAACCCACGTGTATTCACGAAAAGCGGAACTAAGTAACTGAGCTAAGGTAACAAAAACATATCGCATATGTATATTTTTGATTGTATTAACATCTAATTTAATATAAAATATCTATAAATACGTTACTAATAATCTGGTACTGCCATCTGATGAGAAATAAACATGATTCTGAGCATAAAAAATAGATAGTTTTAATCTTTTTCGCGCGTTACTTTTGAACTCTCCAGCCGGGAAATATCACGGGCACAAGAAATAAAGAGGAAAATTTCACCTCGTGATTTTGACGGGAGCGAGAAGAAAAGGGTTAAATTAGTGCTTCTCAAACTTTCAATACTGCAGGACCCAATGGTTCACCCAAATTTATCACCCCCCGTCCATACAATAACGATATATTGAATTCGATAATACGATACTTTGACGCTAAAGCTACAATACGACTTTAACCTCTTCACCACCGGCGTATATAAACGTCTCACTCAGCCAGTGCGTAAAATGCCCTGACGTATATATACGTCTCTCCGAAATATGTTCACTACTATCCATAAAATTATTCCGAAGGCTTTGGAATGCAATAAAACGACCAAAACGTTGTTTGAGAAGGATTTACTAATTTCAGAGGATTTTCTTATTTTCCCTTTCTCCCCCGTCCCCAAATTCATCACATATGCGTGCATGCGTGCAAAACAGTGGCACTGGGGAGTGAATCGCGTAACTTTTAATCTGAGGTTAAGGGATAAATTACGAGCCACACAAATGATCTAGATAAGTGTTAATTTTTCCATATAATTTTATATATGACCAAACGCGCGGTGTGGTCACTGGTAATTATTAACTAGTTTTTAACTTAGTATTGTTAAGGTAATTATAAAGTTCATTGTGCAGTACCGATACAATTATAAGTGTATTATATCGGTATAAATGTATTTTTCCCGTTATACGGCAATGTAGTCTGTTTTGCTTCACTTTCAGTCACCTACCTTTTTGAAATAATCTTTTGTTTTCGAATTTTCAATATGCTCGCGGCTCCCTTCTAGGGTTAGCCCGCCCCACAGTTTGAGAAGCGCTGGGTTAAATCATTAGAAGTAGAATATTCCGGAATAAAATGGGCGTTTTAAGTATTTCGTTTTCAGGACCCCTCCTTGTTCAATGTCACGCAAATATCTTCTATTTATATCTATTGAAAAGAAGGGGGGAGGGAGTAAGATAATGTCAATTCATTGTATTATTAATATTTTATCCTACGCCTGGTCTGGGGCATTTTGTATTGCGATAAAAAAGCATAAAAACAAAAATAAAATCTTTCATTTGCTTCTACAGACTTGTCAGGTAAAAACTTTAAAACTTCAGGGCAGTTCTGAAGATTGTCTCCATCTATATCACCTGCGCGTATACAAAGGGCACAAATCCAGATGAACTTATATGATTCCTATCTGCACGTAAACCCTTTATAGGTAAATCAGACCCAGTCGCACTGTAAACAAATGTATTCCAAAAGCCCAGTTCTAACGGTATCTTTTGAGTTGGAAAGGTCTTTTCAGGATGAGCAGTTACAAGAGAAAAGAAACCAGAAATGCGTTTTATTACTTCTAGCTTTGATGTAAGTTGTTATCGTGCTGAATATTGACTCACATGGAATTGTTGATGTGTTCCTGCCGCATTATTTTACGTATACGTTCCAATAGGAGAGTTAGTAGGCCAATTAGCTACACGATGTAGAATGATCATCATGCCTACTCATTAGAGCAGTAGTTTCTAAAGTTTCCAATATTCGTGACCCAATACGAATCATAATTTTCATCGCGTCTCCATACAATAAATAACAAATATAATAAATCCCCAATAATACTATACTTTGATGTTAAGACTACGATACGACTTTTACCTATTAAGTGCCACCAGCCTATATGAACATTTCACTCAGTCAAAACGTTATTTTCCCCGGACGTATATATACGGCTTTCCAAAGCAAGAAAATTTCCGTGCAATGCTATTCATAAAATTCGTTCTGAAGGCTTGACTGTACAAAAGGACCTACTTCAATGTTTGAGAGGGATTTTACTTATTTGTGATTATTTTCTTATTTATTTCTATCACCCCAATCATCCCATACGCGCGCCTACGTGCGATGCAGCAGTAATGCTAAATCAGTTCGAGAGCTGAAACGTCCTCCCGTTGGCAGGGTGTGGTAGTTAGGAGAGGGGGTGCCAGCTCAGGTGTCGTCCACGTCACTTCACCATGTCCAAAATTACGTGGTCCGTCGCCAAAAGCCCTCGTGTAGCTGAACAGTGCGACATTAATATTCAATCAATCAACGCGCGCCTACGTGGAAAACGGTTGGCGTTGGGTAGCGAATTGCAAAACTTTTAATCGCTATTTTAGAGATTAACTAAAAACCATTCAAATTATCAAAATAAGTGTTACTTTTTGTATATAATTTAATATATGACAATCTCTTGGGGTAACTGGTAATTATTAAACTTGTTCCTTATCTTAATATTGTTAAATTAATTGTCAAATACTTTGAATAGAACTGGTACATTTATACGTGTAATCTATCAGTGTAAATGTGCATTTTATGTTTTCATTATGTCAGAATGTATTTTTTTTTCAGTAAATTAACACCTTGTACGCTTTACCACTTTTTCAATATGCTCGTGCCCCCTCGTAGAGTTATCACGCCCTCCAATTGGAGAAACGCTATATTAGAGAAAAAACGTTTTCCCACTGGGAAGAGAATTTGGCAATCGTGCTGACCTGGGAAGTACCGGAAACGAATGAATACAGGTAATAGAAAGGCTTGTCGAATGCGTCCGCTTATTCTCTTGTTGAAAGTAAACCCAGGGTTTTGTAAAATCAAGAACAATCCTACGGGATATTGAATCTCTTTGACGTCCCATTCTGATGTAGGGTTGTCACGCATGACTACCAAAATGTAATGACTATGGAATGAAAGCACCTAGTACCATAATTCTAAGTTGTCGGGCTAAGAGTCCGGTGAGTATCCAACCATTATCATGGGCATCTCCAGACAGTTCTTTGATAACAGGAGTACAGTTCGAAGAGGGACTGCCACGAGGCCCCCAGCCTCTAATGCAACCCGGGGATATTCCAGGTAGAATGCATCTTTTTCAAAACCCCCCAAGAAGCAAATGATGAAAACATCTGGCTGCGGCCCCCACATGATCTGAGCCCCATGCACCGAGAGTCCATATCACTGCTATCATTGGTATCTCAGGTACACGTAGGACCAATGCTAAAGATGTATTAGGAGCTGTGAGTGTCGATAGACCGATCACTCTGTCTTGAATACTGTGTCGTGATAGGTCATTTGCTACTTTCTCAACTTTATTGTTTCTTGTGTCACCTGATCTCGACTTTGTCAGATCAAGGCCCTCAAAGTTCATCAGGTCAAGGAGCTAGATCAGTGATTCCCAAAGTAGTCTATATAGACTCCAGGGGTCTATGACGACTTGAAAGGGGTCCATGTCAGTGAAAAAATAATTTGGGGATCCATGAGATTTAAATGGGGGTCTACAATAGTGGCTCTCATCAAAACCAGATCTTGACTTTAATTTAAAAAAAAATTTAGTCAGGACAAGAAACAGATTTTACACCTATTTAACAGATTTATTTACTAAATTTGACGAGGTTAATTTGCAGTTAAGAGATGACATCATAAATTTGATTAAAGCAAGTACCATCATTTTTGCGTTTCTCGCCTGAATTAAGCTAAAGGAGTATAATGTTGGACTACGCGAATTGTCCCAATTTCTCAGTTGATCACAGACAGTCCGTCAGGAAAATAATATTTCAACCTACGTTAGACATTTAAATGCTTTTATTCAGATCTTGAAACTATATTTGAGAATGCTTTGACTATTTTAATAGCACAGTACACAATAAGTGTATATGATCACATTGAAAAAAACAATAAATGTCATATTACAAGAGGGACTGATTGAAATAAGCACTAAAGAAGATCTTAAAGTTTAGAAACGTATGTCAGCAATTTTTGCTTTAAAAAGACATGCCTATTTTTTATCGTGAATTATTGAATATCGTGAGAAAGTTTTTAATTGGTTTTCTTTGTGAAAAGGAGTTTAAACGTGGTTGCCAATCTCAAAAAAAAAAAAAAAAAAAGATAGAAAGAAAGAAAGACTAGACATTACTAACCTTAGGAGATTCACTAAATTCATCCCTCCTACTAAAAGCACTTGTTAGTTGCTCAGTTATTTTATGTTATGTATTAACCGAATTAAGTCTATTTAATGTGAATTAAATTTTAATTTAATTAACAAAATACTCCTTAACTTTTAACACTACGCTGACTAAAATTAGAAATTGAAATCTTTTAAGGTGAGTAGCTCTATACCATCTGTCAAAAAGACATTTAAGTTTGTACAGTTGTAAAAATTCAATATTAGGTAAGCAGGGGTCTACGCAGAACCAAAAAACATGGCAAGGGGTCTATCATACGAAACAGTTTGGGAACCTTTGAACTAGATGTACGCCTGTCATTATCCGCAATCTTGAGTACCATACAGGTGACAGAACACCCTAGGGGGCGAGGGCTCCCACCTCTCGGATCAACGGCTATTTAGAGTAACCCCATGCCGCCAAGGCGCTATATATTTACAAACGTCCATGCCTTCTCCGGGCTTCGAACCCAAGCCCTACGCCACAGCAGTCAGCCTCGGTAACCACTATACCAGATGGGGGACACTTTCTCAACGTTCTGAACGACTATAGTTCACCCATTCCTGTTAATAGCGTCGACTGGTAGGATTGTTCCGTTCTAAATGTCGAGCTACCCTACATTTTAACCACCCAATTTTAGTAATTATTGTATATAGTTCAAAGGTTTCTCAAATCAGGTGCGCTCCTCTCCCTTTGGGGCGTGACGACTCTAAGTGAGGGGGCGCGAGCATATTGAAAAGTCAAAAACAAAAGATTATTTAAAAAATTATTAATTTACTGAAAGTAAACAAACATAATATATTCTCTGACATAATAAAAAACTAAATACACACTTACACCTATATATTACACTTATAAATGTATCAGTGCTACACAATGTATTTTTATAATTAATTGAACAATTCTAAGTTAAGAACAAGTTTAATAATTACCACAGTGACCCCATGGGATTGTCATATATAAAACTATTACTAAAATTAACACTTATCTTTATAATTTGTACGGCTTATAATTAATCAGCTACTGATTAAATTTACACTATTCGTTTTTCACGTAGGGG
The DNA here is from genome assembly GCA_019973955.1 of Trichonephila inaurata madagascariensis. Lineage (NCBI taxonomy): Eukaryota > Metazoa > Arthropoda > Arachnida > Araneae > Nephilidae > Trichonephila > Trichonephila inaurata. The sequence goes on along the minus strand of BMAV01023290.1, from coordinate 114,676 downwards.
CGCGTATGTGATGTATTGGGGTGGGGTAAAGAATGAAGAAGAGTAAATAATCTGAAATAAGTAAATCCTTCACAAACATTGTCAAGGTTCTTTTATTACATGTCAAAGCCTTTGGAATAATTATATGGGTAGCAATGCAGAGAAAAGATCGTACTTCGGAAAGACTTTGACGTCTGGGGAAATTAACGCTTTGACTGAGTGAGATGTTTATATACGTCGGTGGAACTTCAGAGGTTAAGGTCGTACTCATATAGTGCGGCTTAGAAAATATAGTATTATTGAATCACCACATTGTTATTGGCTTTTAAGGGGAAGGAGGAAAATAATGATTGAATATTGGGTCGCGAATTTTGAAAATTTGAAAAGCACTGACGTAGTTAATCAAAGGGTAACATCTGCTCATACTTTTCGTGAATACGTCTGCAAAGCATTTCTACAGTCCACAGGGGTCACATGGAAGTTATTCTTCTCATCGTAATTTTTTCTGTTTTATACACCATTAGAATGTTGCAAAACATTGGAGCTGTAGTTAGTAAATCATTGACCACCAATAGTTACTAATTTGCATATTCTATCGTACGGTACATGCAAACATATTTCATCCCATTTTGATAACTCGTTCTTCAAGTGTCGCTTTTAATGTTACAGAATATATTTCATTATACAACAGACACACACACACACACACACACACACACACACACACACACACACACACACACACACACACACACACACACACACACACACACACACACACACACACACACACACACACACACACACACACACACACACACACCACACACACACACACACACACACACACACACACACACACACACACACACACACACACACACACACACACACACACACACACACACACACACACACACACACACACACACACACACACACACACACACACACACACACACACACACACACACACACACACACACACACACACACACACACACACACACACACACACACACACACACACACACACACACACACACACACACAAACAAAAAAAAATAAAAATTTTAATTAAATATAAAACAAAAATATTGATTTTGAAAATTTTAAAACTTTTAGAATAACTAAACATAAAGTTTCGGCCCAAACCAGGGTTGCCGGTTCAAGCACTTGAGGTGCCTTTCAAAGTTTATTACGACTGCATTTTCGAGTTTGTGAGATTTCAAAAACGTTAAAGCGAAAAATCCCTTGGAACTGAATAATTTTTAAAAGTTTTTGCAATGTTCGTTTTTCTCCCGTGGGTATTCTGCAGCACATAGAAGACTCACAAAAAGGAAAAGAAATAAGTGTAAAATGCAGAAAAATAACAGAATCACCACCTGCGTCTTATTATTACAGCTCACATTCTGTTCAATATCGACCGAACATATAAAAAGTTGTGTGTTTTTTTTTCTTTTAACAATTCTCTCTCAGTATCATTTGGAAAAAAAAAACCACCTCTAAATTATTTAGAGTTACCATCTCTGCCGTCCATTTTGAATTCGTTAAAGTATTGTAAATCCCGTAGGATTTCTTAAACCTACATTAAAGTATAAATGCATACAGACGATGAAAAAAAAAAAAAAAAAAAAAAAAAAAAACTGGTTTTTTAGAAATATGGATTACAAAATTTATTTATTAAAAAAAAAATCAAACAAGAATAAAAAATTCATAAAGTTGAAGAAAGAAGGCAAGAAAGTATAGTTTGTTTTCGATTATACATATAATTCGAGAAAATATAGTTATGTTTCGATTGTGAATTTTTTAACCCTTAGAACTCGGCTGATTCTAAGTCAAAATATCCCTTGCACTCGGCGCTTTTAGATTTAAGGAAAAATTTTCTTTCCCCACTCGGAAATATGATCCAGGGTATTGTTACATTTTCTCGTTACAAAAGAAAATGGGGTTGCTGGATTTATATATAGTCATGATTCATTACCTAGTAACAAAAATTCTCCAATACATGGCGCCATATCATATTACAATAATTTTTCTGAATTCATGGTTCTCCTCTTTTTCAATTCCTACTATTAGCTCGCACTGTCTATATATTTATTTATATATATATTTGTATATTTATTTATTTATCTTGGGGGAATTTTCAATCGTTACTAAAATACATTTTAAAGCGCTCAATTGAGCTGAAATTTTATATACAGAATCATTTTGGATGACAATACAATTTTAATTTAATTTAAAAAAATTTGGGTTAAAAAAATAATTTTTAAAAATTACAAATACAGCCCGTTGGGGCTTAGGGAAAATTTTTGGGGACTTGTGTCAAAACTTGAAAAGGTTTTTTCACGTGTTAAAAACATTCAGTTGCACTGAAATGAAAAGGACAATACGATACTTTAATGATAATTAAAAAAAAATTTCCACTTAATGTTTGATTCTGTCCTATGATATACATATTTATATTAATTTAATTATTAAATAAAAAATAGCTAAAATAAAATTTTTCGTTTTTGATCTAATAGGAATTGACTTAAAACTATTTTTTATATTCTTTTTAATTGAAAGACCAGAAACTTTCAAATCATTTTTTTTTTACAAGTATTGTGAATTTTTAAATATGCGCACATGTCATTTTAAATCAGTTCAAAGAAAAAAAAATGTTTTTCCCGAATTTGATTTTCACAGTTCGTTGAAAATAAATTTTTTTATTTAGTATGTTTTTCTGAAATTTATTCACAAAAAAATTTAAAAAAAAACTTAATCCCCAAAATTTTTGCATCTAGCTTAAATTGCAAAAAAAGAAGGTTTTGGGAGCGATATAGTTATTATCCCTTAAAATATACCATGGAAGTTTTAAATACATTATATAATAAATATGTTTTAAAATTTTTAAAATTTTTAAAAAAAATTTTCCCTAGTTTGGTGAAATGTTTCATGTTCCTATGAGTATGATAAATAAACTTTTAGTTTTAATAGCAAAAGTTTATTATAACTTAATTCGTGTAATGGTAAATTAATATTTTCAAACAAAACAAATAACAAAAGAAAATGCTAATTATAAATAAATATTATAATATTTATTAAAATATTAAATTATTTAAAATATTTTCACTATTAAAATATATTCTAGAAGCAAGTACGTTAAAATATTATTAAATTAATATCTTCGGTTAATCGCATGACTACGCTCTTTGAGAGTACGATATATTGTTCAGTCATAAACTCGTAATAATTATTTCACAACTGCTTTTATATATGTATATATATTATACATATAAATAAGTGTGTAGTCGCATGGATTAGTGGGCGCTCTTTATCTATGCACTTAGTATTACAACTTATATATTTAACTGCAACTTTGAACCCCTGTAATAAAAAGTAACACTTCGTGTTTTCAAAATTTTTTGATGAAATTTGTAAAAGAAGCAAAAACTTTAAGAACAATATGTAGAACATAATTTATAAGAATTTTAATTTTCTAACACACACATTTTTGTTTAAAATTTTTTCTTTTTCTTTTCATTGAAAATGTATTATTTTGAATCCATTTATTCTGGTCTTTTTCGGAGCATTTTAAAAAATCGAAGATAAAGCAAGAGAAAAAAATTTGCTGTTCCCACACAACATAAAATCTTTGAATATAAAAAGTATTTTTTTAAAATAGAAACTTGCTGTTCCTAAGCGTCGCCAAAATGATAAGGAATGTGCGCAGCGTTGGCGAAAAATAGCCCCACACAAGAATAGAAGCAGAATTGTAAAAAGGGTCAGGGAAAGTTGTAAAAGGGTCTGTTGGAGAAAAATGGGGAAAGAAGTGTCTTTAGCTAGCTTGGTACAGACGTCGTACCAAGCCGAATTAAATGACAAAAAATTTCTGGTACAGCATCTGTACCAGCCAATTTGTCTTAAGGAAATTCCGAAAAATGTCTTTCTAATTGATTATAGGAAACAAATATTTAGATAAAGCTTATGTCGTAAGCCACTCGCAACATATAAAAGAAAAGTGACTCACTCTCTTATACATTAGCTCATCACGAGAACTCTGGATCAATTACATATACAGACTTAAAATTTGATAGGCATATTTCTTTTGTTGAAAAAATATCCACTAAGAACGAGTTTTGCGGAAATTGACTCCCAAGGGGTGTTGTGTGAGAACGATAGAGACAAAAACATTTCATTTTTTGAATCATTAAGAGACCTACAGTCTTAAAATTTGGCAATCCTGTATCTTTTGTTAAGTAGCAATCCAATAAAAGCGGATTTTGCCGACCTACTTCTAAGGGTTGTTATGGGGGCGTGTGTTATAAACAAAAAATTCTGTTTTTGAATTATAAGATCTACAGATTGTATATATGATCAGCATGTTCTGTTTGTTGAGTAGGGATTTGTTACATACAAGTTTTGAGAACATACCGGGAGCTTGGCGTAGTTGGTTTGTCTCTGACCATGTACGTGAAGGTAGCGGGTTTGACCCCGGCCCAAGTCTGTGGATTTTGATGATGCAGAAAATTGACAAAGTTCTTATCGTATGATCATGCGGCATGCAAAAGATTCCTTGAGTGCCTGTTTTGCTCAGGTGCTCTTGGAAAAATTAAATTCTTACGAACGGTTTTGTATCGTTAGAGCTTAGGTGCCTCCCTCTCGAGAGGAAACTGGGCATCAAAATTACTTTCAGTGATTGGTATTCCACCTATATCAGGGGTACTAAACCTTTTTTCTGTTGGACCGCATACATATGTTAGCTATTTCACGCGGGCCGCAACACGAGGATAAGGGGAGAAGGGGGAGAAATGCTTTAAGACTAAGATAACATTGGAGATTCAAAATGTGGAAAATTGATCAAAATATTACAACTCCTGTTTTGCTTTTTTTTAATTATTATTATTTTTTTATTTTTGTCAAACACTAAATAAGAAGCATCTAAGAAACACTCCTTCACAATTTCTGCATCAGTAAACGCTTTCATATGATTACCAATAATATAACAAACTTCATTGGATGTCTTTGTTACCGTTATGATATTACCACTTTGTTGCTGTTGCAAAGATTATTCAAGAAAACCTATTTATCACCTCTTGAAAGAGATCTTCGAGGAAAAGTGTCCTTGAATGATTCCTGTTTATTGGTATTTTTAAAATATATCACTTTCGTGACAAATCAGATAATTACTGATCCATGTTTGTTTTTCACTACAAAATAGCCAACCTCTCAATCGTCTCCGAATATTTTTCGCTTGCAAGATAGTTAAAAATTAGTTCCACCCATCAAATTGACGCTAATCCACTGCTGACTTTTATCACTAACCGTAACCATTCCAAATTGAAAAAGACCCGTATGCCACCGACAGCAAAAAGCAAAATTGATATATTTGATTTCTTGACAATGAATTATCCACCACATTTTTAATACATCTTTCTTAACACTAATCATACCAACACTTAATAGATACCTATTTCTACCATAGCGGGTTAAATGACCCGACTTTATGTTTTATGCTTGAATGTATGAAATATGGATGTTAGAAAGGAAATAAAAATAAAAATTAAATTTATTATAATAAACAAAATAGTAAATTGACCATATCTATTACAAAAGCAAAAAAATTAGAATTTTTAATTCATTGCTCATCGCATTTTTACATATAAGTGTGTCCATTGTACATTTTCCGCAAACATATTTTTTACATTTAGAGCAAATTTTGTTGGTTTATTTTCTTTAGTATCTATTTGGCATCTCTCACGTTGATAAGCATCTGTAGTAGACTTAGGCAACGATCCTTTCGTATTTTCTTTGTTTTGGTTGTTCCGGCTTCGAAAATCGGCGGCAAAGTTCTACTGCTAGCTTGAGTAAAAATCTTGTCTTGAGATGTTTTCTCCTGTCGTTTGCTTGTACAAAATCCAGGCATTTATGCCAGCTAAATCAAGGATATTGAAAAAAACTTGGAGAGGCCATCTGCAAGACTTAGAACTTAGACTTTTCTTGAAATTATTCTCAGCTATTTTGAATGAACTACTTTACGCAACAGTCTTTGCAGAAACGTGCAACTTACCGACTACAATACGATAAGCAATATGACCCCATGTTATAAAGCCAAAAAAAATGCTCTCTGGGTCAAATGACCTGTGTGGTAGATAACGGTATACAACAAGTATATTACTCAAAATAAGCAAAACAAAACAAAAAAAAAATAGTATAATAACTTTAGATTAATTACTTATGGAAAAAGTCATGAAGTCAAATGTGCAAAAGCAATAAGATGATACGTGCATTTTCAATGCAAAGTTCAAAATGGGTCATTTGACCCGTTATGGTATGTTTAGTGTTAAGTAAGTGAATTTCTCAGAACAATGGGCCATGACCGGGCCACTTAAAAAGGCTTGGTGGGCCGCAGGTGGCCCGGGGACTACAGGTTGAGTATCGCTGACCTATATGGTGCCGCAATAAAAAGAAATACCAGCTCCGGGGAAATGTACTAGGTCTACAATGGTAAAACACCTATCCACAGCCCCATTAGAAATAAAAATAAGTTTTGAGGACATCAACGGCCAAGGGGCATAAAAGTTAAATATGCAGTAATACCCCGAAATTACGTGATAGGTGGAACTGATTGATGACCGCGTAAATTGTGTGTGAATTCGTGCAAGTCGGGGTAAAATTTTGCATATAAATTATTTTTAGTTGGGACGAGAGGCGAAAGAAAATTATAACTTTATAGCAAAAAAACTTTGATAAAATCCCAGATAATACAAATTCAAAACTTTAAACCGATATTACTTAGATTTAGAACAGGGGTGGGCCGACTTTTCTAGGGTACGTTCTACTTCTAATTTTTTCCAAGTTGTTGCGGTCCACCCAGTGAGAAAAGTGTGGTTAGCTAAAAGTAGGTATACAAGACAGTCGGATCTCCATTTTACGAAACTCTATTTTACGAAGTTCTCTATTTGGTGAACTTTTTCCTGGAATCAAAAACATTTTACGATTTTCTTCGTAAAATAACCTCCAAATATCGAAATGCATTTTTTATTCACAAAAATTTTCTTTTATGATTCGATATTTTTTACTCCGTACATTTTAAAGTACCGTATTTACTCGGATCTAAACCGCGCTTTCCCCCCAATTTTAACGATATTGAAAATCATGTGCGGCTTAGAATCGAAGGGGAAAAATGTGTTGGATGGAGTATTTAGAGCAATTACAGCTTCATGGTTGTATTAAAAAATTTATAATAGTTATTAAATAACTAATTATTCACTTCTTATTAGTTTTGCTTTTAAATTTATTTTAACTTCGTAAAATTGGATATCGATAAATCATTTTAGATTATTTTTCTCAAAATGTTGAGGAGAATTTGGGGTGCGGCTTAGAATCGATGGTGGCTTAGATTTGGATTAATGTGATATTTCTAGACCTTCGTATGATGGAATGATTATTATGTCTTAGTGAAGAGACGGTCACCCCAAAATGACTAGGTCCACCGGTCGATCGCGATCGACTTAATGCCCACCCCGGATTTAGAAGATTTCAAAAAATCTAACAAGAAGTAGTCTGCCGTCTCAAAGATTACCTGTCCTCCCCCCGCAAAATTTCTTCGTTGCATGCTAGTAATTTTTTTATTCCTTGTTTTATTGAAAAAATACTCTCTTCGTTCGAGTATGTATTTTCTAAAATTCATAACCCTTTTTCAATTAAACTGAGGCTTTCTGTCAAATTAACAATTGTCATTCGATCTTCTGACTGAACTGGGTCTGTAGACTTAACCCTTTATGTACCGACGGTATTTATAAGTACCACTCACTTTAAAATTACATAGAATAAGCATTTTTACGAATATTCTGACGGTACTTAGCAGGAATATTTTTTTTATCTCCATTCTTCCAAGATATATAACAGCACGGGTTCTATGATGGGTATTTTAGCGGGGAAAGCGAACAGTTTCATAGCAGAAATTACGTTTTCAGCTGACGGCGTTTTTAGCGCATTGCGAAGATTGTCATGTTTGTTCCGAAAAAATAGTTAATGTCAAAATGTGTCTAATTTTTTTTTCTATGTAAATGAAGGTCTTAGAAAATGATTTTACTATTTATTTTGAGCAGTGTATATGATTAATTTTACAGTTGATTATCGTTAATTAATTAATTAGCTCTAACGGGTTAACTTTCCCAAAGTCGAGAATTTTTTTTATGTATATCCCTTAACTTTTAATGTAGTGATTAAAAAAATATATTGCATGAAAAAAACTTCAGTAAATCATAATGCTGTAGATAATGGGTTAAGTTCTTCAGTGTCTTGATGTTGCTCATGCTTTGCTTTGAGCTCATCAATTGTTAGCTCTTGATTGCAGCAGTTCTAGAACGTCATCACTTGGGATTGCAATACCGGTATACTGGGATATCGAATACTAGTATTTTGAGTGATTTGAACAATTTTGAAATACCTGTATTCCCAAGTTTAAATACCGGTTTTTCGGTATTTACTAGAAATTTTTTTTTCTTTAAATTGTCTACTATATGTTCAGGGATCACCAACATCGGAAAATAATATACGTTTCTATTTTTGTGTCTCCTTAACTTGCGAAATTGATTCAACTGTGAATACAAAGTTGTATCGTACAGTTAAGAGAAGTGAAAAAATATGTGAATCATCCAAAGAGGCGGGCCAAAAATATCCTGTTACAGCTCAGAGCGATACTGCACACGCTCAGGACTCGTAGACTGATATTCATATCTGTGAAAACAAGGTCGTAATTATGAAGAAAGTGCATAATATTTTTTAAATTGGTGAATATCATACTTTAAGGTTCAAAATATTTTTTTATATTAATTATATATATACACTCATAAATAATAACCCATAATAATGAATGAGAATAACTTCAAAGAACATAAAAATCAGTTGATAATACTTCGGTTTGGTTTCATTATTTATATGATGAAAAGAATATAGTGGCACAATGTAAAAAATGCTCTAGTGTTATTAAAATGAATGAGGAAGTACAAACGGGGACTCCATACACATTTAAAAACGAAACTTGATACAAAATTGTTAAAGAGGAAAGAATCTAATTGCGATGAAGATACAAATTTTAGCACGCTTTCTAAGCCCTAGCCATCAGGGATTTTAGATTATTTTGAAAAAGATAATTCGGATGAAATTATTGCACAAAATTACGTTCCAGGCTTAATGACAGTGCAACTGATGCATTGTTTTTTTAAGAGCACATTTCAAAAATTTGTACTAGTATCACAGACTGAACAGCGATATTTACAATTTTTTGTGATTTAAATAAATAAGATGTTCCTTTACCATTTTTTTTGTGTGTTCTTTATATACTGTTATAATTTATAAGTTACAAATTATTTTTTGTGATATTTAAACTTTCTAATAAAACTGGCAAACATAAAACAAAGAAACACTTGCGTTTTCGTGTACTTTTTCTAAAATTTCTATTACCGGTATTAAAACTGGTATCCTGGTATTAAGATCTAAAAAATACCGAATATCGGTATTGAGCTTTTGGTCCAATATTGCAATCCCTAGTCTTGATGTTAGCTCATGCTTTGCTATGAGCTCATCAATTGTTAGCTCTTGATTGTGGGAATCCAGCAGTTCTTGAAGCACTTCTAAATTTATTTGCCTGGCAAGATTGACAAATTCTTCAATCACATTACCAATTACATCAGGCTTTGACACCGATTCCACCTAAATTTCAGTGATGGAAAAAAAAAAAGATGAATTGACGAGAATTGAAAATCACGTAAGTCGTGGTAGTGTAAGTCGCGAGGTATTATTGCGCTTCCCTTTTAGAAATTCAAGTTCTATTCTTTTTAAATCAAGAAATGATTGCAATGAGACTGTTTTTGATTGCAATCAAAAGCTTAGTGCTAGTAATTTGATATCAATATTTTAAAGACAATACATAATCATACAACGTCATGAAATACCAAAAAAGTGTGAGTGGGTAACGGCTAATATATTGTTACGTAGATCCGGGTTCAAGGATTTTATGCAAAACAGTCCCGAAGAAAAAAAACAGTTCTTTAAGAGCGATGCTAATTTATTATCGGAAATCAAATTCTGTAAATACAGGATTCCATAGTAATATTCATAGAGTAAATCTCCGAAGGTCTTCACACTTTCAACAGCAGTCAAACACATTTATTTGTGTTTAAAATACGCGTATGTAAAAGATTATTCACAAGCACAGCCGAGCTAATCAAAACAATGCTCACTCATTGTTGGTTAAATCAAGACTGACTGGCTGCGGCTGTCACTCCTCTATTTATAAACCCTAAGGTAACTTCCAGAAAAATCCGCATGCGTCATGGAGCGTGAAATTAGTGACGAGATCCACTCACCCAACCGATTTAGTGGTTAGCGACGCTGACTCCGGTGCCATAGGTACTGGGTTTGAATCCCGGAGAAGACATGGATGTTTGTAAAAGTATAGTGCCTTTGTGGCATGGGAGTACTCTAAATAACCGTTGAGCCGCAAGTCCTCTCTTGTGGTTGGTGGAAGGGAAAGAGAGGTGGGAGGACCCTGGCTACCCCCAGGGTTTTCTCCCTCTAAATTGGGGTGGAACCGAGCAAAATCATTCTGTCACCTGCATGGTGCTCAAAGCTAAAGCTAACGACAGGCGTAAAAACTCCAGCCCTTAGCCACGAGGAATTCCGCGGGCCTCGATCTGACTTCCTCAGACAGGTGGCATTACTCACAACAACACTACTTTCTAAAAGAATCTAGAGGGTCCCAATATCGCCAACATGGTCACCAATGACGCCAAAATGGTCGCCAAAGTCGCCAAATTGGCGGCCAACCTGGTCGTTAAATATGATGCCAACTTGGCACTATCGCCAAGATTTCATCAAGTTCTGATTGAATCGCTACTATAGCGTAAGGGACGGCATTTGCTTGTAAATATTGCAATTTAAACGTAAAATAAATGTAACATAGAAGAGTAATATAAATGCTTTACACATCCAAGTACAAATTATTTGCACTATTTACACAAAATTCGTAACAATATTATACAAGGCTTTCATTTTTATCATTGTATGCACCCATAATGCAATTGACTTATTATAAATCTCTATATTATAAAAATGTTTATTATATCTAAGTAGTATAAAAGGTGTTATTATTAGTGATAAGTAGGGGAGGACATAAAATCAATATACCTATGTATGCTGGGCCATTGATTTTCGAGGTCCTCGTATCATTACATTCTTATGCATTTTATGTATTCCCTTTGCATCAAGATTTTGAACGTTTGTCATGCATTTTAGGAACAAGCACCCAAGATAATAAATTCTTTAAAACATTAAAATATTTACTCTACAATACACAAACAAAAATGATTTACAGAAAATAAGCTCTATTTGAGAGGAATAAACATAAAATGAAAATGCAACACAAAACACAAGAATCTACTCAGCGTTCTGGAATGAAAATTTTTAGGTAAACAACTAAAACCTCTTTCAGAAAAGAAAATTATCTTACCATCATACAAAGTTTCAAAAGAGCAGCTATTTCTTCCTCACTTAATGTTTTCCCTTGTTTCCGTAACCATGCCAACAGATCAGAAACCGGAACTCCTTCACAGAACTGGGGAAAAATGAATACAGTTACAGTCAACAACTTTCACTGCGAAGTATTTTAAAAATACCAAGTATCAAAAGTTGAGAATTCTCAGATTCTAGATTCTAATTATCACACCTTTTGCAAGTACTCTTTGACGCACTTCGTTTTAATTAATTAACAATTAAACACTTAAAAGGAATTTCTGTTTAATTTTATTTACTTTATTCTTCGCGGAATTCTAGAGCGCATTGTTGAGAAAATGGTGGTTACACATTTCAGAATTCTGCAGTAAAGAGATACAGTTTATAGAATTGATTCTTACAATTTTTTATTAGAAGGCGATATTGTTTAATAAAAGAATCTTATCTGCGTTCTTTTATATAATTAAAATATTTAATTAACTTAAAGCCAAATTTTAGGATTTTAATTAAAACGATAACTTTATAAGTCGTTATCAGAAAAATGGATTTTAGATAGTAGCGGTATTTCATTTTGCATTATGAAGAATTTAGTAAGCCTAATTTTAGAATGCAAAATTAATTATCATGTTCTTTCAGTTTTAAGCCAGTTATATATTAAGGAAGTAAATGGTTTTTTAAGATACTTACATTCAGAATACAAGTAATAGTAAATAATACATGTATTAATAAATACAGAAACTTTATTAAGTTATTGCACTTCAATTATGAACTTGTTCATGTTAAGAACATTGAAAAAAATAGCATTACAAATAATAATAATGTTACATAAGTTTTACTAAGGGTTATATTCATAACAGATACATGATAAATGCAATCAAATGTTCTCCATTGAATTCAAAAACTGTCATTAGAATTGTACCTGTTGTTTTACTAAGGAAATTTACATAAAGTTACAGATTTAATAATTCGGTTAATGTGTTCACAAATATTATGATTATTCAAAGAGTTTTTCAAAATAAATAAATAAATAAATGAATAAAAAACCTTATATTATACATGCACTTTTAAAGCGTTTTGTTTAACTAGGTTCATTATTATTTTAGACAAATATGCACTTTTTAAAAGGTTTTGCAAAAAGCAGAAGTTGGCAGCAGCGAAGGGCATGAACTGATTAGCTGAAAACACATGATTGCATTAATCGTGCGACTAAGAAGTCACATGAATTTATGAACTGATTGGTTGAAAACACGTCATTTCAAATATCTTGTGACTATGACGTCACTGAATTTATAGTCTATTAGTTAGGCCTAAAAATAAAGCAAGTCTTGTTAGATGTATTTTCGTGTCATTAAAAATAAAGCAATTCAATTAAAAATAATTGATTCCTAATAAAAAAATATTTTAATTGGTTAAAAGCTTAATTAATGTTTTTTTCAGAATTATCTACTTTTCAAACTCATTTTTTGTAAAATTCTTTCTTTTATAAATTATTTTATTGATGGGAAATGTGACATAGACTCTCAATACACTTCAGTTCATTGTTAAATCTAAATAATTTTCTTTTACAGCATTGTAATGCCATTTAATTATAAATAGTTTCAACATATAATAAAATAAAATTCAAATACACTCATTGCGTATCCCTTCCCGCACCAGTAAAAGAATTACCTATTTTTTGTCACAGCCTAAACTTACGTCTCTTCCACAGCTGGAATAATAAATGACAAGTATCAATTCGCTTCAGTTGATGCTTTTAGTATAAACAAAAGAAATATTTCATTTATGAATTCGTGAATAAATGTATTTTTAAGAATTAATATTTATTTTTATTCCGAACGAATAAAGCCAGAATGCATAACTTATGTTATTCTGTTTCTGTTCCAAAAGAATAGAATACGGAATTCCATGTAATATGCAATTTGAAGATATATTTCCCTGGACAAGCTAGCAGGAATTACATATGGAGATTAAAGTACATTCCATGAGTTAGAATACTTTGCAATATTGCAGACGTATTTCTAAAAATAAATAAGATGTCAAAAATTGCTGTATTTGCGAATATTATTAAAATTGCAACTTCAAAATGGCAAGCAAGAATTTCAATATTTGATGTTCTAATAATCCAAACAGTTTTTTTTTACGAAAATGAAATGCAATATATACATATATATATATAGGAAAACCGGAATATATTGTAAATTTTTTATTACACATTTCTTTACTGGCGAATGGCAACGATAAGAAGAGAAAGCAAAAATTTTCAATTGTGTGTTTTATTCAGGAATCTTCTTTTTCGTTTTTGATCTGTGTGGTGTTCGAAAAAGAACAAGTGTATAGAAAAATGATGATGAAATCCTCTTTGATCAAATGTAAGATAGAAATAAGAATTTAAAAGAAGAGGATCCATGAAACATATATATGTACTAACGTTTCATATTAGAAAGACCCCCAAAAAATGTTTAAAATAATATGATTACGTTAAAATATCTCTGAAAAGTTGAAATAAATTTATACGAGTATAGTTCATTTTCTTATTGAAGGGGGAGGGAGAGGTGATTTTTGATATTAAAGCATTTATTATATGAAAATATAGTATCAAAATATATTACTATTTATATATTTCCTAGCCTGTCCTTTTTAAGGTATCCGAACAAAAAATGACCAATTTCGATAAAAACACACATCTCTGTGTTTCTTATTATACTGAACAGAATATTATTTTGGATTGAAAAAGAATACATTATTTTATTTCTGTGTAATCTAGAGGCCGAATTGCACACACACAATAAATTATATAAAATTAGAAAAACTGGAAATGTGTGGTTCTTTTTTTAATCTGCCAGAAATGGTCATTTAAATTGTTCACAAAATCTATCATGGTGAGTCTGATGACTCAAAATATTATAAATGTATTTTTGTGAAACTTTTTTAATTTGATATTTATGTTATTTCCTAATGTGAATGTATTAAATCAATTCTTAATGTACTAATATTTTTTGAGTTTTGGCCTGTTATTTAAATAATAACTTTAAATATGTTATATAATATTTATTCGATACCTTCTAAAATGTTCTATATTTTAACAAAACATTAAAATTTTAGTATATGTGTTACCGGCAAAATATGAAATCCGGCATTCTACAGAATGCCTAAAACTAGCCGGCAATGTATGAAATGATTCTTATTTCACACATTGCTTAGGAATTCAATAGAATGCCTAATGAGAAACCGGCAAAGTAGGAAATACATCTCTGATTCGTTTCGAATATTGTGTGTCAAGGCACGAGACTTTTAACGCGTGCCTCAGGCTCAGAACTTGTCAGTTGCACATTGTGGTTTGTTCAGGAGTGTTAAAATACTCAATTTTACTTAAAACTGTTCAACAAAAAAATTGTTTTTTTCTGCCCTGCATGAAAATGGAGAAGCAAGCTGCAGTGTTCGAGAAGGAGTCATGGTCTATAGTAGGGGTCGGCAACCTATAGCTTACGGTACAGTTATCAGTGGCACTCAGCACTATTCAACAAATTTGTCAATGTTTGAATGGATGGAACTTCATAAATTTGTAATCAAACTTATTTGACAAATATCTCTAGAATTATGGACAATTACGAATTACGAAAAAATCTAAAACATAACTCTAAAGATAAATTTACAGCTATTTTGTAAGTTTTTGAATGTAATTGCTGGAAAGATTTAATTGCTTGAAGAGAGAAAATTGCATGCAACCTGTTTTTCCGCTTTTAGTTCTACATATCTAAGTAAAATATCTTTCCTCATATGAAAAATATTTACAATCTGCAAAGAAATTGTTTAACAACTGAATGCTCAGAATTATGTCGAAGTGAAAGTCACAAATTGCACCACATTTTTTGTGATATGAAAGTGAAGCAGCAGTAGGTTAACATTAAAAATTTTATTTATCTTTTTATTTAACTGTATTGAAGGGGAATACTGATATTTTAAGTTGTCTATTTGTTATTTTAATAAATATGTTTAAAAAACATAATATATGTACAATTTCGAGTTTTTTTTATTTTTGTTGAAGAAAATAATATTTTGTGCTGTTTATATTTTTATGTTAAGAAATATTGTTAATTGACACAAAATTAATGTGTGATAAACGTATAAATCTCTACATAATTGAACTTTATTCTCAAACTCTGCAAACATTATAGCAGGAATAGAATTGTTTCAAAAATGCCCAACTGTGTGGCACGCTGAATCATAATTGGTAGATTGGTTTTCGACACACCACAGAACAAAGGTTGCCGACCCCTGGTCCACAGGCAGGAAACAACTATTCGACGCCAAGCTGCCGAAAATTCGAGTTAAAGCTGCAAAAAAAGTATTTTTTTTTTAAACTGAAATTATTGACTAGAAGTTCTAATTGATGTACACAAAAATTCAAAATGACTAAAAAGAAACCCAGGGCTTATTGGGCTAGCTGTGATGTAATGTTCAGTGAAAATAAAAGTAAACTCATCCTGTTAAAAAAGGGGTCAGTACTATACAGAAAAGTTCCCAACCACCGGTACGGGGATCAAATTATATATAGACTGAACTTGTCCCAATTCAATTGGTTGGAAATTGAAGAATTTGAAATGCAACTGATTGATTTGCAGTGTAGTTCAATAGGGATTCAAACTTTATTGAAACAAGGAAAATATTGGAATTGATTAAAACAGAACACTTAACAAGAAATATAAGTAAAAAAGCCAGTAACGAAATTTTGGGAACATAGAATTCGATTCCAGATACATTTAATTGTTTGAAGAAGCTGGCTCATTCTATTTTAACCATATTTTCATCTACTTATGCCCGAGAATCATTATTTTCAGAGACGAATAATATTTACGACTCACCTTAAAAAACCATATGGAGATGACTCTAATTAACATGCGTTTTGTTTGGGTAAAAGTAACACCTTACAATCCTAATGTAAGTTATTTGTCATCTAATCGGCAACAACAGAAGTCACATTAATGTTACTTTAATTTAAATTACACGTATATCTAAATCATTTGCTGCTACTCAGTGCAAAATGAATTTTTTGATAGTAAATAAAGAGTTTTGAGTTGTTAGTATTTATTTTCATTATTTTCCCAAAAATCACAAGTCAAAATTATTTGACGGCATGTCTATACCCCATTAAACAGTTTTTTTAAAAAATGGCACGTTGATCCAAAAAGGTTCGCCACCCCTGCTCTAGACAATGGTTCAAAATTTTGATGTCCTTCACCAATTACTCCAAGGCGACTCTAATTCAAAAGAAATTCTGAAATAATAGTTTTTTCATGATATTTTTGAAAAAGGAGATTCATATTACTACATTGGGCCTCTATAAATGAGGGGCTAAAGTGGCGCGATTTTTGGCCCTCTATGTGAGAATTAAATTCGGAATTTGATCCTGATCCAGTTTAAGATAACTATATAATGCATGTTCATTTCTAAGTGCAAAAATGGAGGGAAGGATGTAAGAAGTTTGAAGTCTCAACTCAAAGGAATCAAGTGGCAGTGATCATGATCGCATAATTTCTTGTAGTTACTTGAAGTGGTCAAGGTAATGGAATCGTGGCTGGCTTGTCATGAGTTCAAACCCATTACCACTGAAGACCCACCGCGTAGGGAAGCGATGCACGTTAAATCTGTCAAGAGTTCAAACTCCTCCCTTTAGTGTGGTGTGGTAGTTAGGAGAGGGGGTGCCAACTCAGGTGTCGTCACTTGAACATGGTTCATAATTACGAGGTTCGTCGCCAAAAGCCCTCGTGTAGCTGAACAGTGAGACGTTAATATTCACTCACTCGTTCCTTGAAAACTACGAAGTCAATCCCCAGTTAAAAAAAACATGGCTTGTATCAAATGAAGTACACACAATCCGAATTTTAATATTACAAACATTAAGAATAATAACGCAGTAATTCCTGTAGTGATAGGAATTGTCACATACTCTTTTTTTTTTTTGAAAACTCACACATTAAACTACTGGGTGAAATTTTTTTACATTGATAAGAAAATCCGAACGTTCTAAGTAAATTTTTCAGAGTTTTCCTTAAGAGAAAGAGAAAACTTAAAGAAACGAGCCCCTGGGGACGAAGAAGTACCGTGTTTTTTTATTAAATGGGGTTTTTCCCCCTTTTCTATGCGACAGAAAGGAAAAAAAACATTCCTAGATAATTCATTTGAAACTAACTGCATTCGTGATTATTATACTAGCGGATGAATAAGATACTGTGACGCGTCCTTACTATTTGTGCAAAATCAAATAAGGAATCCACTGGCACAAAGATTGCTTGGAAAATCACTTGATTATGAATTTGGATTTGACCAAAAATTACCCCCTTCCGCGTGTCATTTGCTTGTCCAGTAAAAATTCTCTTTTCTAGCTGTTTCTCCTTCTCTATGAAAGTAAAAATTCCACCAACACAATGTTTTTTCAAAGTACATGAGATATGGGATTAAGAGCCCCTTAGCGACTCAGAAGCCTAGAGAAACTATTGTTCAATCACTTCCAATTTCTACTCGCTTTTAAATTTAGACAACTTCTCACTGTACGATTGTGTACAAAAATTAAAAAGAGAAGGCCATGACCCTTACTCGTTCTCATCGTCTTTTAGGCAGCCACGTAAGTATTTTGTGTAAATAATTTTTTTAATTAATAAAAATTTTAGTATGAGACAGTTATTTTTAGAACCTAGAGCTATTGATTCAACAGCAGAAATTTAAGACGAAGAATGTAACTAAAATCTTTTACACATTTCCGCACAAACTTTGTATATATCACAACTTAAATAAAAAAAATTTAATAATTTTGTTACATTCGAGGATAAACGAAGAAAAAGTTCACTTACAGCGAACCTACAAAGTCTTATCCAAAACCAAAATCTCGAAAGTTTTGATCCATCGCTTACGATAAACAAACAAATATAAAATCTTAATATTTTTAAAAAAGTCTCATAAGAAATCTGGAAACAGCATCAAAAAATTGCATCTCAAGTGAAAGACATCCTTCAAAAAAAGAAATAAGAATGTATTTTAAGCGAGAAAAGTATAAAGTGAAATTGATATTGCTGAGTACCAATTTTAACTCAGAATTGGAATATATCTCCCGGAAAAATGACAAGCAATATATTTCGTTTCAATCTCTTACTTAATGTTGGGCCATATTTGATCCTGAAATGACAGATTTATCAAAGAAAATATGTCTTGGGTTCCGCTTTATTTGATGATGTGTAAGCCAAAAGCATCAATCTGTAATGTAGATTGGAAGGCCTTGGTTTATTCTTTCTTTGCTGTCAATCAAAAACAAGAATGGAAATTTAATCCTTCTTTTTGACCCGTAAAAAAAGAGAAAATAAATATTATCTTCACGAGTTCTTAGAGGAGTGGTTTTATTTCAAATAAATATTATTATCGTATTCTTGTTTGACGCTTGTGGAATTGAAGGCCAGTAAATACTTTTGAAATTATGGAGATATATGTAATTTGAATAATTTTTTTCTATCTAAATATAATTATTTTGGGGAATATCACTATTAAAACAGAACTTGAAGCATTTTTGCTTTATACATATATTTAATACGAGTTTCAAAGCATGGAATTATATAGGTGTTAATTTAAATAAGTATTAATTAGTATGCATGTATCTTTTTCAATTCCTTTTATTAGTTCACTATCTTCTTATATACATCTTGTTCAAATTTTCACTCGTTGATAAAATATATCTTAAAGTGCTCAATTGAGCTGAATTTTATATATACGATTATTTGGATGACAATATGGTAATTTAATTATAATTAATAAAAATTAATTGATTAAAACTAATAATTCAAAGAATTACAGATACAGCCACGTTAGCATCATTTTTAGCGACTTAGCGATCATTTTGGCGACTTGAGTTAAAACTTTAAAAGGTTTTTCTCACACTTTAAAGCACTCATTTGAGCTTAAATTTTCTATACTCGATTGTTTGGTGGTGACAATACGATAATTTAATTATAATTAATTAAAATTAATTGATTGAGACTAACTATTTAAAGGATTACAGTTACAGTCACATTGGCTTCATTTTTAGCTGCTTGGATCAAAACTTGAAAAGATTTTTTCCTCACCTTTTAAAGCATTTAGTTGAACTGAAATTTTTTGCAGATTGTTTTATACAATAAGATATTTTTTAATGAAAATTTAAATAAAATTAACTCCCCCGGGATATTGTGTTTTTGCATTTTAATATTATATTAATTGTAATTTTTGATGTAACTTAAGTTACGTGCTCGTTGTCAGGGGGTCCAAGTCTTGTGGGCTGAACCCGGAGTGCAGGGGCGGGAAAAATTTTCCCTTTTTCCTTTGTTCCAAAATGGTGGAGGTGGAGATCGGGGGGTTTTGCCATCTATCGTCTCTGGGGAATTTCACCGAGCTAATCAAACTTCACCAGATCCCCAAGAAAAGGGCCAAAAGCCCCCCCTGTTTCTGACCCCTTCGATAGACTAGTCAGACAGGTGGCATTAGAAACAACAACACAATCAACAATGCATTAGCAAACTCTTCTGTCTATGACAGAGATTGTACGGTTAAGCAAAGATTTAAATTGTCAATCTCCCCTTTGGTTTTTGGGAGAGAGTATACATATATTAAGGAGAAAAGTAATTCTTCACTTATCGCAATGCACATGGACAACATGGGAAGGCATGCTTCTTTTATGGAGTAGAGATCCGCTAACAACGGATTTTATGGAAATAGACTCTTATGGGGGACAAAGAGGAGTTACTGGGGCGTATTGACAAAAAATAAAAATAAAAAAAAAAAATCCCATTTTCGAACTATTAGACCTACAATAATGAAATTTATTACGTTGTTGATTTGAAATTAGCTGAGAATGGGTCTTATAGAACTTGACTTTTTGAACTATTAGATTTTAACTTGAAATTTGGCAAGCATGTTTATTTTGTTGAGTAGAGATCCACTAAAAATGGATTCTTCGAGCGAAAAAGATGATTCTGCTTCAATTTTGAAATTATTATTTAGATGCCCTGTCCTTTTTAAATCAAGAAGTGTTAGAGTTATAAGAATGTTTTTCAATACAATCGAACGCCTAATGCTAGATTCATATATATATATATATATATATATACAATTACAAACATAAAAAGAAAATCATTGCACGATCTTGAAAATTCGAAAAAATTAGTTCTAATCTTTAAGGACATCAGAGCCATTTGATTACAATGGTATAGTCATAGCGGTATATTAACGGTATGTACTGTTCCTTTCATTTATTGTTGTTGACAAGTTATCATTGGCATGTTTACTTCATTTCAAAACATTCTAAAAATTAGCAAAGGGATTTCAAAGTACTCAACTCAGTCTAATTTTTTTTTTTTTTGCTTTTAAAATACTTAATAGCTCTGAATATTTATTGCATAAGTTGCTTTTCACAATATTTACAATGCAGTTTTATGCTTTGTTGCATCATTTGTATTTACTTGTTTAATTAAAGTCACTTAAAGTCTATTAAAAGCCCTGAAGAGTCGAAGGGTCTCTCAACAGTCAAGTGATGGAGACGAATACAGCAGCAAAGAACATTTGAATGCACACAGAAACATTTAAAATTTTGTTTACATTGTAATGTACCGAGTCTCTCTAATTGCTAAGACTGGACGCCAACAAGCGTGGTAGAGGGAAAAGGTTTTGCAAATGGGTGGTCAGAAATTCTGACCCTTTTTTCCATGCCAGTCCCAAAGTTAAAAGAGACACCGGTACAATGGACTTTCGTTTTCTCACGAAACGGTGACGACAGCGCGTCTCAAAATATGAACCCAGACAGAATCCCGCTGAAAGCAACCGACGGATAACAGATCAAAGAGGGACAGGCGGTGAGTGACCGTGAGAAACGAGATGTTTAAAAAGAAAGAGCGAGGGAGTATGAGAATCAGATATTGACTAGAGAGAATCCGATAACAGGTCTCGTAGGGATAGACTTGAGAGTCAACGGTACCTGAGTCCACGAATTAAAGGGACTTCGAACTGAGGAAGTTTCGAATCAGAAACCGCACGGCGGAGATAGAGCTAGCAAGCTCACCAGGTGTGAAATTACCGAGATCGAATGGAGAACAGTGGACCCTTAGGCCTACCATATGTATAGGACTTTTCTCTAAAGGATCACTTTATTTCATTATTTTATGGCGAGAGATATGAGTCAGTGCAGCGAAAGAGAGATTTTATCTGCGGACTCATTTTACAAGTAAGCTGTAATGAAACATTTTTTGATGATTTTCATACTGTAGAATAAATAGTTTATCCAGAGCTGTTCGAAGTCATTACAACATATTTCACAGGTAACCTATGTGTGAAATCTTCATTATACGGCATACATCAGGGGTACTCAACCTTTTTTTCTGCTGGGCCACATATATATACATATGTCAGCTATTTCACGCGGGCCGCAACATGAAGATAAATGGGGGAGAAAGGTTTTAAGACCAAGATAATATTGGAAATTTAAAATGTAGAAAATTGATCAAAATATTATAACTCTTGTTTTATTTTAATTATTATTTTTTTAATTTTGTCATTAACACTAAATTGGAAGTAATTAAGAAACACTCTTTCACAATTTCTGCATCAGTAAACGGTGTCATATGATAACCAATAATATATCAGACTTCATAGGATGTCTTTGTTATCGCTGTGATATTACCACTGACAAAACACTTTGTTGCTGCTGCAAAGATTATTCAAGAAAGCCTATTCATTACCTTTTGAAAGAGATCTTCGAGGAAAAGTGTCGTTGAACGATTCCTGTTTATTGGAATTTTTAAATACAGCATTTTCGTGACAAGTCAAACAATTACTGAACCATATTGGTTTTTCACTACAAAATAGTCAACCTCCCAATCGTCTTGAAACGATATATATTTTCTTCGAATATTTTTCACTTGCAGGATATGAAAGATAGTTAAAAATTAGTTCCACCCATAAAATGGTCGCTACTCTACTGTTGTCTGTTATCACTAAACTTAACCGTTCCAAACAGATAAAGAATATCAATTCACACCCGTACCGCATAGACAGCAAAATGCAAAATTGATATATTTGATTTCTTGATAAAGGATTTCCCACCAAATTTTAATACAATGTTCTTAAGTAAATTTCTCAGAGCAATGGGCCATGACCGGCCCACATAAAAAGGCTCGTTGGGCCGCAGGTTGAGTATCGCTGGCATACATAATAGGATCGTCTAGTTCCTGTTACGTTCTACTCAACACGTGGCTTTCAACGTCGTTGATATACTACGTGTCATCCTTTAATGCAGTTTTGCATCCTCAGGCAGCAAAGCGGGAATGAAAATTTGGTCTTACGTAAGAGATTAAGTTTTCGAATAACACGGAAAGGATTACACTTGCTGTCAATAACATTGATAGTACCTTGTTGCGTAGAGTACGGCAGAAACTTGATTATAGCATTGATGCAAGCTGTGTGTAGCTAATATTTCAACGATAGAAAACATTTAATGTGTGTAAACAAACAAGTAATATATATAAAAAAAATGAGTCAATTACTACTAAGGCCAACAAAGGAATATTTTATTTTAGTTACTTTGTATTAAATAGCTACAATTAATATAAATATGAATATACATATTACAGAATCACAATTTTAAGTGACGAAATAGAAAACGATTTTCCTTGCAAATTTATGTTTTCTTGTCTATATATGGTGTTGGATTACTTTTTTTGTTTGTTACAATTAATTCATTAAATAAATTTAACTACTCTAATAAAATAGTAGAGTAAAAAAGAAATGCCACTCTCAGAAATTAGGCCATTTCAACTGGAAATCGAATTTATCCCCTTTGGATTAGAAGTCAAATGAGCTATCCATTGCACTACATGGAGACAACGAACGTTTTTTCTTTCTATATAGGTTTTGGGCATTTTTTTTTGATATTTATTCATTTTTTAATTTTAACAAGAATTAATATTTGAAAAACTATTAATATTAAAGGGCATCTACTACAAGATTTAAGAAATATATATATATATATATATATATATATATATATATATATATATCAAGCGCAAAAGGGAATTTTTTTTTGGGGTTTTAAAGTTCACCCCCTTTTTGTATCATGCATTTTTGATTTTGTCGATTTTCAGAACAAAATACAGTAAAAACTAATTTTTTATGCTTAATTAAAAAATTTAAACGTTAATAAAAAAACCTTTTTAAATTTTTGTATTTAAAACTTTAAAAATTTAAAACCCAAAAGAAAAATCAAGGGGTTTTTGGGGGGGGAGGTCCGACCCCCTAAACCCCCACCTTGTGGGGCACGATATATATTTAAAGTTATGCTATAATTTGTGTAACTCTTAATTTTATTTCCATTCTTTTTTTATTTTTTAAGTGCTACATTTTAACCATTCACATCATTTAAATCTGCATCAGGGTCCGAATCTGGCACAACTTGTTTAGTGCACCCGATTTAACGGGCTCGATTTTTAAGTGCAATTTTTGAAGTGACCCTTCAAATGGTTTTAAATATTCTATCCATTATTTTAAATTTTTTTGCTCAGTATTATTTGCAAAAAGGGGGAAAGGGTTTATTGGTCAAAAACATGTTCACCCCCACTTTTATATAAATTTTTTTTATATATTAGCGTCCTAAGTCAGCAATGTTTATAATATAGCAATCACTATAATTTTTAATTCGGTTACTCAAATGTCCTTCATTGTGTGATTTTCCTACCCTATATATATATATAGGGAAAGAGTGAACTAATAGTAGAGAGAGAGAGGAATTGAGAAATAATTGTTTCTGTATTCTTTTAAAAGTGAATTTTTTCTTCTATATTCATCATAGCTTTTTCACTATAGTGATTCGAAACTTTGGGAAAAGGGGGTGTTATGAAAAGCCCTGTATTTTAATTGGCAAAATTCATTCCGTTATTTCTGTACAGAAGTCTAATTGGTAGAATAGAGGAATCATAACCGATATAGTTAACGGACTCTTATTTCGCCTTTCCAAAGACCATTATTCAGTTGAGATGAAGCACATGCAGGGAAAATCCTTAATTGGCGTAATAGGGATATCAGGAGAATGAGGCACTAATTGAGGCGACCGTATATTATTGCGAGTCAGCAAAAATTTGGAAATTAATAGCTCTAAAAGCTGAAGATCCTAATTTCATCAGAATAAGGGTATTTATAAGCTATAGCAGGGGTAATTATTAGTTTTATTGTAATAATTACCTGAGTATTTTATGTTATTTTCCTTTATATAATTTTATATATTTAAATAAATTATTAATGTAATATAAATAAATTTTATTTGAAGGCTCTAAAGAACCCTAGATTTTTGAATTTAATTTTTTGAGGGACATTGGATTAGCTCTACTTATTAAGGTATCCGACTACGTTCGGAAACATGATATTGAAAAAACGAATAACTGGATAATATTTATGATATGTAGTGTCACTTAGATTTGAAAATGTATATGAAATTCATATAAGAATAGTATTACAATAAAAAATTATTTAAGTACAAAATATTTTGACAAAAAATGAACATAGAATGATCCATTTTCAAAATATTCTGCATTTGTGAAAAATGCTTCTATTATAATAATATTTTGCCTGTCTATAGCTCAGACCTCTGTACAGAGGCTCAACTAGAATTTTTGAAACGCATAACTTGGAAGTCGGTTTATCCATGTTTTACGACAGCAGAGGGGAGAAATTTAAAGAAAAAAACTGATAATAATGTCAATTTTTCAAAAAAAAAAAAAAGGATTCAGACTCTCTTTAGCAGTCTTTACTTTATACAAGCAAAGTATTATTATTTTGGAAGCATTTTTTATAAAAGAAGAACATTTTGAAAAATGGTTATTCTAAGTTACTTTTTTGCCAAAATATTGTTTTTAAAGAATTTTTTTTGCCAAAATGTCCTTGAAACAATTTTATACATGTATTCTTATCTAATTAACATGAAATATCATAAAAATTATCTATTTATGCACTTTTTAAAATTACGGTTCCGAACGTAGTCGGATACCTTAAACAATAAATAAATAATAAGGACTACGCAAAAGCTTCTTGAGCAAAAAATGAGCAAGTTTTTTCTCCCGTGAAAAATTTTTTGAGACTGTAGAGAAGTTATGCAACACGTGAACGTTCAGAATCGTGTCAAATAGACTTATATAAATTTTACCCCATGATATAATAATATGTAGTAAAACAGTGCATGGACATGGCTCGTGCATTAAAATAATTATTTTTTCTTATGTAGTTATATTGAGGGGGAGAGGTATTACACTTAATGTTCTCAATTTCTAATTTGAATGTGTGAAAAGGCTTAAAACATTCACAATGCACCTAATATATGTGCAAATTTAATTTTTTATTTATGTTGAAAGAATAGTTAGATTTAAAGTTTATTTTTTATGTTGTTAAATATATTTAAATGATGCAAAATTAATATAAAGTAAAACTATATGTCTGTATTCTTGAACTCTTTTCCCTAATTCTCCATGTGCAGCAAGAATCAAATTTGTTGGAATATTTCTTTCTGTCCTGCACACTGAATCATATTGGTTTATTGATTAGGTACATTACAGCTACAAAGTTGATGACCCTTGCTCTAGGACAGTGCTTTTCAGACTTGCAGTATTTTGCACCCAATATTCAACGATACTTTTCATTGCGCCTCCCTCCATGCAAAAACAATGTATTGAATTCAACAATACTATACAATACTTTGACGAAAAGCTACAATACGACTTTATCCTCTTCAGTGTCACCGGCGTATATAAAAGTCTCTTTCAGCCAAAGCGTTAATTGCCCCACACGTACATATACGTCTATATGAAGTACGATCTTCTCTGTGCACTGCTATTCATAAAATTAGTCTGAAGGCTTCAGAATGCAATAAAAGGACCTTGATGGTATTTGCAAAGGATTTAGTGATTTTTGAGAATTTTGTTTATTATTGTTATTATTTCCTTTTCTCTTTTCCCTCCTCCCCCAATATATCACAAAAGCACTCCACGTGGAAAACAGTGGCGTTGGGGGGCATATATTTACTTTTAATCGGCAGATAAGTGATAATTTTTGTGTATAATTTTATATATGGAAAGCCCATGGGGTTACTGGTAATTATTAAATTTGTTCTTAACTTAGTATTGTTAAATTAATTATCAAAGAAATTGTGCAGTACTGATGCATTTATAAATGTATTATATCAGTGTAAATGCGTATTTTATTTTTTATTATGTTAGAATATATTTTGTTTGCTTACTTTCAGTAAATTAAAAAATTTCTTAAAAGAAATTTGTTTTCACATTTTTAATATGATCACGCCCCACACAGTTTGAGATACGTTACTTTAGGACAGGGATGGCAAACCAGTGGACGCGTGCCATTGATGGCACGTGACACAATATTTTGGGCACGTCACTGATTGAAACGGCTTGCATTTTAGTTCAAAATAACAAAGTTCACTATTAAGCATTACATGTACATGAATAAACCGACGAAGAAGTTATTGAAAAATTTATTTCCGTAACTGATTCTTCAAAGAATTTATAGAGAGATTTTTTCAGTTCTAAGAATTATAGAATATGTACCCTGTTGTGACTTTGTGACGTCTCTCGCGTCTTCTGTTAACATAACTCCTATGTTCTTTGACGGCCACGATTAATGGCAAAACTTTTCCAACCCAATACCAAGAAGATAAACGATCATAATATGTAAATGAGATATACTATAAAAGGATAGAAGCTTTGATGATAAGATATAGCGTGGCAAGCTTAGATATAGCGTGGCAAGCCTAGATATAGCGCGGCAGGCTCAGAGATAGTATTGTGGAAGCATTCTGATCGATAGCGTGACAAAGCTTAGTGTGAATCTTACAGATCAAGAGTTAGCAGTCCGATAGTTTTGGGAAAGAATAGAAGCCTAAGATAAAGAAGTTGGAATCATCGTTTATAAAGTTTATAGATACCATTTTCTAGGTAAAGGAAGGAGAACTGAAAAAGGTAATATTAGATATAAGTAATTAGATGCATAGGATTATTAATGATAATTGAGATAAAAGATCTAGTTGCGTGATCTGACTTGAATACGTGATTTAATTTGGATTTGACTCTCACTTTAATTAAAATTGTCAAATTAGAATTTAAGTAATATAAGTTATTCTTAATAAAAGTTGTATTAAGAATTATTATGTCTCATCATTTTGATAATCCCACACCTCTAGCTTACGCGGAACCGGCACGACATGGTCATCACAGGATGGCTATGTCGCAACTTCATTTGATAAACTGAACGTGTCTCGATTCGAACGGTTAGAAATTGAAGAATTTGAAAAGCAAGTGATTGATTTCCAGTCTAGTTCAGTAAGGATTCAAAAATGTATTAAAACAAGGAAAAAGTTGGAATTGATTGAAACAGAAAGATTAGCAAGCACAATATAAGTAAAAATTCCAGTAACAGAATTTTGAAAACATGGAATTAGAAACCAAAAACATTTAACTGTTTGAAGAAGTTGTATCATGCTTTTTTAACTTTATTTTTATATACCTGTGTCCTAGAATCATTATTTTCAGAGATGAATAACATTGAAGATTCACTTAGAAACCATTCGGCAAATGATTCTAATTCAGCATGCGTTCTGCTAAAAGTAACATCTTACAATGCTAATGTAAATTATGTGTCATTTTATCGACCACAACAGAAATCACATTAATGTTACTTTAATTTGAATTATATAAATACCTAAAACATTACAGCTATACATTGTAAAATGTATTTTTATATTTAAAATAAAGAGTTTTGAGTTGTTAATATTTAGTTTTATTACTTTCCCAATAATCACAAGTCAAAATTATTTGACGGCACGTCTGTATCACATTAAACATTTTTTAGAACTGGCACTTTGATCCATAAAAGTTCACCACCCCTGCTCTAGAATGTTGAATATTTCATGAAAGAGAACACTTATTTATGAGATATTATTACAAGTGTAATTGTAAAGGTTACAGTTTTAAGTTATTGTAAAACACTAGAGTCTACTATAAAATAACCATTTATCACTTTTCGTTGACTATACATTTAAAAGATGAGCCAATACCTAAGCAATATATCACTCATCATTCTGAAGAGGTCTGATATGTGTTTATTTGCGTTCAAAGTTTAGTGAGGTGGAAAATATTTATATTTTGAATAAGTGTTTTTTAAAGGTTCTGTTTAGATTAATAAAAATCGAAGATTCTACGCATTTATTATTAAATTAAATTTATTTTTCTAGAAATATTTATGATTTGGATCAGCAGTAAACAGATTGAA
This sequence comes from Trichonephila inaurata madagascariensis, assembly GCA_019973955.1. Lineage (NCBI taxonomy): Eukaryota > Metazoa > Arthropoda > Arachnida > Araneae > Nephilidae > Trichonephila > Trichonephila inaurata. The sequence goes on along the minus strand of BMAV01023290.1, from coordinate 85,858 downwards.
TATTTTTGGAGAATTTTGTAGATTTGTTCACTTTTTAAAATAAATGTTTTTTTTTAATACGTTACTGTAGTTTGATAAATTTAGTTTATTTTTTTAAAATTTTGCTTTTTCAAGATAATAAATATTTGCATGTAAACAATTCATTTATCTTTTGCCATAAATTTGTTTGTAATTTTATTTATTTTTTTTATAACTTTTACCTTTGTTAAGTCTTGCAAATAAAAGTAAGAGAAAAAAAAAATTAGTTTTGATTTTAAAAAAGCAATTCTTGGGAAAAACAACAAATAATTTTACACAGTCGTTTTCTTCTTGAAATGCTTGTTAGTGAAAAAGAAAGCACACGCACACACACACACACACACACACACACACACACACACACACACACACACACACACACACACACACACACACACACACACACACACACACACACACACACACACACACACACACACACACACCACACACGCACACGCACGCACGCACGCACGCACGCACGCACGCACGCACGCACACACACACACACACACACACACACACACACACTGTGTGTGTATAGTTGTTGCTTTAAAAACTTTGAACTAAAAATATTTTTAAAAAATGCCATTACTTTTAATCTAAATTATTTTTTGTTCCTAATTCGTATTGTACAGGAACGTATTATTAGTATTAACCCTTTCAGGACCGGCGAAAGGAGAAATAAGTGTTTCCACGTGCCCGCCCATTGGGGGAGTATACGCACGCACGGACCGGGCGAATTTCCCTGCTAAGCCTAATTTCATTAAAAATTCATATAAAATTTTAAATGCAATCAAATATGCTAAAATTTATTTTTTATTATAATTTATAATATCTGAATATACATTTCAAACATTTTCACTATATTTAAAAACAATACTGGGAATTTTAAAGAAAATGTTTCCATTTTAATAAAAAAAGTATTCTTTTTCGCCATGATGATTAAAATAAAATAGACACAAAACTTCCAAAATACTATCTAGCAAATATCAAACGATCGGTTCTAACTGATTCAAATCTTTTGAATAACAGCTAATGTGTGTATCTTTTTTTATTTTTATTAATCCTTTTATAATGTTTTTGCTTTCTTAATATCACTTTAGTAATAAGTTTTCTTTTTTATGGTTTTGGCAACTCTAAATGCGATAGCAACGAAAGAGAATCGTTTGTTCTTACTGAATTAAACATGAGTCACACACACTAGAGTAAAAAAAAAGAACAAAGAATCTTTTTCGTTAAAAATAAGTCACATCGCGTTTGTTGTATGAATATCTGATTTTTAAATGTCTTTTGAATATTACAAGTATTCATGAAAATATGAACCACAAATAAAATAAATACTGAAACTATATTATTATGAATGTGTGATGCCCAATAAACTAATAAGCTTCCTTCTTTTTCCCACTTAGTCAAAATATAAACAGAAATTCAGAGTGCAATAAATCACAAAACCTTAAATGCCTCTCTGGAAAAACGTAAACATGTGCAGTTGTTTACATTCATAAATATCTGGGATCTAATTGAAAAAAAATTCGTAGCTAAAAACACATATTGAAATTCAAAGTTTTGTTAAATATTATTCGAAAAAAAAAGAACCAACTTGAACCGCCAGTTAGTGCCTTGTAAAAAATTAATAAAAAACGTTCCAAACTCTGATCACACCGGTGTGATCATCGGCCTCAGAGCAGGGAAAGTACAATCACATATAGGATACCGTGGGCACTGGAGGGAGAAACGCGTGATCACATATATGTGACCATTGTCCTGAACGGATTAATCTATCCTTATTCTATATCTTGAAAATACTTAATAATTCAGCCGTCAAAAACGAAGCAGAACATTATAAAGAACATAAAGAATTTTAATGCTTGAAAGGTAACTAAATTATGATGCTGATAAATTAATTAATTAACCAGTTAATTAACTCCTAGTTGGAAAATTTCCCAGCAACTGTTTTTCAACTTTCATAAAATCTTCATGAGATTTTTCAGTCTGAAGGCTTAAAAATGGATCACTTATCCTTAAAAGAACTTTTCAGACTTTTAATAAATAAAGCGTTTTTTACTTAGCGCTCACATCTATCGATAGGTAATTTTTCTTCAATTTTTAAAATATAAATTAGTTCAAATAATTAAAAATGCCCCCAAAATTTATTTTGATGAATAAATACATGAAGGTATGATCTGTAACACATTAAAACCTTTTGATAATAAGAATTTATACGTCCTTAAAATCCTTTTAAATGCTCAATTTCACTCAAGTCTTTTGAAAATACTTCAGGAAATACTCGTAAAAGAAGTTAGAGTTCTCGAATTTTTTTCTTTACTGAGGAGCCTGTACTAATTTATGAACTTTAATTACACATTCAATTATGTAATGTTGTGAGAGAGTTTATTAATGCCACACTATAATAAAAACACGATTGCTATTGACGATGGATCTCGTAATTTTGATTCTCGGTGAAGTGACGAGGGCGACACCTCACACACACACACACACACACACAGCTGGCGTCTCGTGTAAACTACGCCATATGCAGTCGAACCTCTAAATAACGAACCTATATATTGCGAATTTTTCTATATAGCAAACTTTTTCCTGGAACCTTGCACCTTTCACGATTTTTTTCGTAAAATAACCTCTCTATAGCGAAGTGCATTTTCTGTATAACGAACTTTTTCTTTTGTGATTCAATTTTTGTTCTCCCTTTTTTTAAAGTATTTCTGAAAAAATTTCAAATTATTCTCTTTTTAACATATTTTATGGTGGTCATAAATCTTGAACTGGTTTTATTAGGTACTACCTCACCGAGAGCAATAGAGTTCTGGACGTTTCATCCAAGAAGTGAAACCTTTAAGCCCCATTGCCCAGTTCACTAGAAACATCTTCGATATCCTCTTTCAACTGCAGTGGAGTTGTCCCATGTTCTAATTATAAAATAATGTGTGTTTAATATTATTTACATGTGCCTTAAATTATAAAATGACCTTAAAATTCATTAATTTTAGTATAAAATTGTTTTCTTAGTATTGAAAATACAGTGAATTCTTCGACATTCTTTTTCTTGTTTTAATAGCAGTTTTTCTTTCTTTCTTTCTTTTTTGGTGGGTAAGATATATAAAATAAATAAATATTAATTTAAAAAAAGGTGTGAATAATTATTTTTTTTAATATATAGTGTTATGAAATTAAAATTTGTTTAATGTGGCTTATCAAGAAAATTGAAAGATGAACCTCTATATAACGAATTTTCCATATAACCGAACTATTTAGTGGATTTAGTGACTTCGTTATATAGAGGTCAGACTGTATCCATAAGTACGAATCTAAATGCTATTGTGCAGATATGAGAGATTTCTTGTTAAACTACGTAGTCTTTCGGGTATTTATGTAACAGACTGAAATGTTCTACTGCGTTTCCTTCAATAGCATATGTATCCCAAATTTTGATGATTATTCTTAACAAAATCAAATTAGAATAATATTTCAAATTATAAATAATGTTATTATTTTCGAGCATGCGCAATCAAGAATATTACATTTTAATATGCGCTGGAATGATGCAATCTATTATAAGTTTATATGCCAGCATGCCCAAAAAAAGTTTGTTGCGTTTAAACATGCAAGTGAGCGAGGAAATTCTCCCTATTGGCTGCATATTGTAACATTTGGCTACTTTTTTTGATTCGACTAAATTTTCGACGGTATAACACGTAAGTACTTTAACTTCTTATTCTATTATTAAGAAACCATATTAAATATGCTAAATGTGTAAATTTTGTGTATGTATATAGATTTCAATTTTTATTTTTGTGCATGTTGATTGTTTTGATTTCAATTACTTTTATGCTTGTTTTTTCTTTTCGAATTTCAAAATTTTTATTTTTTAAGTACTTGGTTTCCTTTGCTAATGCAGTTTTATATTTGAATTTATTTCATATGTTATACGTATTTTTAAAATAAAAATATTTCCCTGTATTGTTGAGCATGCTTATTGCTTAAGCGCTTTGGCTGTGACCTCTGATGTAAGCACGCATGTGTTGAAAGACAAATCAACCGCTATGTTAGAATGACATATTGAAGATCATAAGGCATATACATCAGTATCATATAAAATAAAATAATGGTTACCGGTTGATTCAAAAATAATTTAACCACAATGTCGGAGCATTATAAATTTCTATTGAATTAAGTTATTTACATAAAATTTTTTTTCAATGTGGTTTTCTTTAGCATAGTATATTTTACGTAAGCGTTTTGGCCAAGCCAAAAGAGCGTTTTCGACCATTTTTAAGGGTATTTTTCCACCTTCCTCTTTGATTGCTTTTGGAGCCCTAGAAGTGTTCTTATTTTACATCTATTTAATTTTTTTTTAAAGTATTCCCTTAAAAAATAATCGCAAGGAACACAGTAAAAGGACGTTGGTAGCCATTTATCTGGAGGAAGAAAATTTAATTTTTAATCTTCAGTCATCATATAGTTGATTTTGCAGTATGACTTGATGCAGAATCTTAAAAAAAAAACAAAGTTCCCTTGAAAGTAAAGACGTTTGCTTTCTTTGATTACGTGCTTCAAAACTTTATTCTGATCGTAATTAGCATCAATTTTAGAGTTTGACTTTTTTTTTTAAAAAAAAAGTTTTATTAAGCCTTGAGAGAACATTCCCATCCATACCATAACGCCCCTTACGGTTAACTTGCTTTTTGCAAAATAGCTGCATTTTTGTGATGCTTTTTTGCTTTAAATATACTGTATCTTCGTTTTTCAATTGTGAATGACCAATGAAACAGTGCTTCATCTGAAGTTATCCATGTTTTGTGCTTACCTTTGCGTAATATTAAATACAGAGGGCAAAAAAACGTTTTTTTGTTTTTCTATGGTCTTTGCAGACATTTGATGACAGGCTGGTTTATTCTCTCTTTTACAGTAAATTTTCTTTATCTGACGATGAATTGTTGATTGTGATATCTGTAGTTTCTTTGCTAAAGTTTTTTTTATAGCAGAGGATTTTCTATAGCGAGTAAGTCTTTTCAGCTTCTTTTTTCTTTTTCACCAAGCATTTTATCAGCATTTTTTTCCAGGAGCTTTTGATTATCAGCCAAATTTTATTTCTTTTCCAAGTTCATATAGTAATCCATTAGAAAAATGACTTTCCTGACTTTTAAATGCCTTATTTACAACAGATTTTGATTAACCATTCTTCAAAAGTTTTAAAATTTCATTTTGGGTTTAAAGGATTTAATTTCGGAGACCTAATTTACTCCCAATAATAAAAATATTTAGATTGGTAATTTTTCTTTTGTAAAATATAAGTAGCAGTAAGGCGATAAAAATTTACCTTAAACAATTATATACTTTTAAAAATGGTCACACTAATTTTAAACCAACCTGTAAGTCGAGAAAATATTTATTTTTCATAGCTAACAAAATAAAAAGTATTTCCTTAAAATTTATTAAAAATCCGTATTTTAAGTATTTTTTATACATTTATATCCATTCACTTAAATTTTAACATGTCATTGAAATTAAAAAGGTTTTTATATTTAATTTGGCTAATCAAACTATTTAAACATAAAAAAGGCATTTTTTTTAAATAAAAAAATCTGAAATGCTGTATTTTAATTTTTTATACTTTGGTAATCATGGTTAACTTCCAACTACAAAATTAGCTGTTAATTATTTCATTATGCGTGTTTATTGCTAAAGCTACTTAGATGAGAACAACTCTTAATTGTTCAGATTAATTAATAATAATCGGATTATTGTCAGGCATTAGCTTTTATTCCAATTAAAAATTGCTAAGGATTTATTATTTTTTATCGTCAGTTATTTTTCATAATAATATAATCTCCTTCTTTAGACCACATTATATGAACTTTTTTTTTATCCATAATTATATTTTTTTATCTCCGTTACGATGCGAAAAATAATCGTATTTTTTTCATTAATTCCTGGTCTGATCTGTTAATAACATACTCATGTATTAATCTATTTTTTTCCCTTTATCTACTTAAAGTATAATATCATCCTTTTTTGCTTAACGTAAAAAGTGGATAAAGAGGATAAAAAAGACACAGACATTACAAAACCCCATTAATCAGAAAAAATGTATTTTGAGATGCATGTCATAAACAACTCACCTCCATAATGAACCACAGCTGCTTCTTGGCATTTTTTGGCGAGTGTAAATAGGTGCCATGAAATTCTGGAATTAAAGATTGACCACCAATCGACGAAAGGACTCCGTATTCTGATTCTATCTCAAGAATATTTTCAGCGATGTTGTCTATCACTTTAACTGCAACTTTGGTTCCTGAAAATAAAAGAAAAATATTATATTTTTTCTATGAATTTATTGTATGAAATTTCGATACTTACTTATTATTGCAACCTATTGGTGACATAATAAGAAACGAAGCCCTTGGTTGCTAATTCAGCAAATACAACACATACGAAATCGGAGTTGCCAGCTTGGCGTGTTATTAATAGATTTGGCGATTATTGTGATAATACGTAAGTACCGGAATTTCAAATATTTAGGATTTATTTTGGGTAAAGTAAAAATATTTCCAATATAGAAGTAGAATTAAAAATTGAAAAATAAATAAAAAAGAAACTATTATTAAATGTTTCAAAACATTTATGGATCTCGATGTTTAAAAAGATATCTTGTTTACATTAAATAATTTTTGGTGCTTACGTATTATCGCAAATTATTGGCGACATTATATGAAACGAAGCACATGGATGCCTATTCAGCGAGTACGACACATAGGAAATCGCAGTTTCCAACTTGGCGAATTATTAATAGAGTTGGCGATTGTTGTGGTAATACGTAAGGAGCGATTTTTTTGTGAAAAATAGTTGATCTATTATGAAACATTTTGAAAGAAATTTTTATTTTGAATCCAAGTCTGTAGTATTTACGTAAAACTTCGACCAACTACTCCAAATTAAAAGACGTCACCAATTCCAAAAATGTCGCCAAGTACTGTCATTGTTATTATTATTGTGTTTAAACATACTCAGGTACGATTTTCAATTTCGCGGAATTTATAGCGACGTCTTTTATTTTGATGGAATCGGTCGATGGTATAGTGCGCAAGTACCAAATCTGTTTATATACATATTTAGATAAAAATAAATAATATTTGTCATTAATTAACTTGAGATATTGAGGTGATGGTACAATAATGCAAAAATGACAAACGTAAATATATTAAAAAATAATTTTAAACGAATTAATTTAGTTGTATAATTCAAAAATCACAAAAAAATTCTAAATTCTTTGAATCAATTTAAGTTTTCTTTCAAAATTAATATTTCAACACCTAATCTAACAAACAAAGGCTTTTTTATAATTCTCCAAAATATTTGCAAGTGATACACTTTCGCTTTGTAACAGATAAGAACAGTTATGACCATAGTATAAATAGTTTTCATTACATTTACTTCTGTAAAACTTTATATGTAAATAAAAATGATCTATTATGCATTTATTTTATAAATTTATTTTTAAGTCTATGAAATTCATAACTTATGATATTGATGATTTTTCCTTATTTGTTTTCCGTATTTTATAATACCATAACTTTTAAATATTAATTTGCTTAACCTACAGATAAACCATAAAAAGGATGTTAAATAATTACGAAAATGAAAAGTTGTCTGACTAAAACCACGTTTTGACGGGCTGTTAAACTAAACCAACACCAAACAAAATAAAGAAATCTAAGTTTGTGGAAGAAAATTGAAATTCTTTCGAATGAAAATTACGTTGAAGAATTTTTAAATCGATATGATAGACGTAAAAATCAAATACAATACAAAGAGTTTCCATAAAAACCAAATAAGAATAAATTTTAAATTTAATACAGAATTAGATAAAGAAAACAAATTCTTTGCTTTAACCTCTTTTGACTTGAAAATTACAAAAAACACACCTACATTTGTGAGGAAGCTAGAAGATACTCGTTGGTAAGGGGCAAAAAATGCATTTAATTACGCATGAGAAATTATAAATTTTGCTCTTTTACATTGAAATAAAACAAGTAATATATTTTTAAGTCAATTCCTACTTAGATCAACAAAGAAAAATGTTATTTTATACTCTGTTTCACCTCAAGTTGGCAGCGTTGGGAAAGGTAGGGAATGTAACAATCCGCTTGAAAAAGTAGTTCCAACATGTTCTGGAATTTAAATCAATGCAAATGCACAGAAAATTATTAAAAAGTATCATGTATTATATAAATTGTAGGTTTAAAGATATATTTTAAGTTAATCACATCTTAAAAGCATTTATTCTTTAATCCATGTGAACGCGAATACAGTAGAAACAACCACATGACTTTTGGCTGACAACAACAATATTTGGCTGAAAAAACCGGTTTTCAAGATTACATTCTTCCGAAATATTCGCGCCAAATCAACGCCATTCGCTTTGCGATTTAGCTTCGTTCTTAGATAATATTTTTACATCTCGTGCGTATCTTAATTCTTGTTGTTTTTGAAACTTCAAACATTTTTTTTTACAACAAAAACAGTTCTATATATCAAAATATATAATTTTTGTATTAAATTATTATAATAAATCTTTTTTTTTCTTTAAAAGTTATACTTATTGAGCTGAATGTACAAAATTTTCATATAATGTTAGTAACATAATTTTTGAAGTATGCATCGAGATATTTTTTTCCAGATAAACTATAAATTTTATAAAAGATTATAAGTTTTAATATTGATAAATTTTGAAATTAATCCCCAAATTCTATTATGTACTTCTGTATATCTTAAGCTAACGTACATAAACGGCATTTACATGTAATATGAATAATAATTACAAACTGATTTAAAACAGTAATAATGGAAACAGATGATTAATTATTTATAAACAAGATAGAAATTTTTATTTTATAAACAGATGTAATAAATGAAATTATTTAACTAAAGATATATGAGCCGTTTATTTTGAAAATAGCATAAGTCACTTAAAAAAATCAATGTAATGATAGCATGTGAATTAAAATTTAACCGTATTTTTTCATTTAAAAAAATGCAATCAACATGTTGGGAACTATTGATATTTTATTCGAGAAAAGTTTTGCTAGTTAATAAATCAATATTTTTAAACATATTGAAACATAAACTCTTAAATATTTCGATTAAAGAAGGGGCTTATACTATTATCAAAAAAAAAAAAACTCATACAATTTTAATGAACAAATTTTTCAAGAGTAATTTTTTTGCTCGCCAAATATGGAGAATTTTATTTGTTATAGTCACACTCTTCTCCTAGAGTAACCCTGTAGTGGCTGTGATTTGGTCCGCGTACCCTTCCCAGCGCTGCTAACTTAAGGTGAAACGGAGTATAGCTACTTTTTATTAAATAGTTACAATAAATATAAATATGTATATACATAGAACAGAATCACGACATTAAGTGGTAATTAATTTCTATTAATTATCATTAAAGTATCGTACTGTTATCCAAAACAATCGTGTATATAAAATTTCAGTTCAACTGAATGCTTTAAAACGTGAGAAAAAAATACCTTTTCAAGTTTTGACACAAGTCACCAAAAATGATGCCAACATGGCTGTATTAGTAATTCATTGAATAATTAGTTTTAATCAATTAAATTTTATTAATTAGAATTAAATGATTGTATTGAATCTAAAATAATCACGTATGTAAAATTTCAGCTCAATTGAGCGCTTTAAAATGTATTTTATTAACGATTGAAAATTCAACCAAAATACAGAGAGTGTGAGCTAATAGTAGGAATTGAAAATCAACTAACAAATATATATTACGCATTATTTTTAGAATGAATACTTCTCATTTGTCTCTGTTTATAAAGTGTAACAGTTCTAAAAAATTATATAAAATTTTAAAAAAGGTATTTCTCTCAATATCAACTGAAAACTGCTTTGTAATACTAAAACAAAATTTTCCTTTTTAGTATATTTTTAATCTCTTTTCAATATAAATTCAACTAGAAAATCAAAAGTTTCTTTTAATTAATTAGTATGGGATTAGTTTTAAACCGAAAAACCACAAATATTTTGAAGAAATAATTACCTCTGAGATGTATAATACAATCACACTTTAAAAATAAATAATGTAATTAGTTTCAGATAAAATAATTTGATTTTTAAGTCTAACTAGAATGATCCATATTTGGATAAAAATATATTTGTTTATATTAATAACATTCGATAAAGTATTTTATTATTCTTAATAAACATGTGTAAAATTAAAATGGTAAAAAAAAATTCTTAAAGCCAAGCGAAGCCAATCTTTCAAGTATATTTAATTAATTATTTCTTGAGAACATTAATTTTTAAATTTGTTTCGTGTTTCGCGATTCCAAGCTGTGCTCTCATTTTGGAGTGTACAAATTAAAAGCGTCTGAAATAAGTCTAAACACTTATTTATCGGCTAGATTTTGACTTTTCTGTTTTAAATAAGAAAAATATATATTAATATTTTTCTTCATCAAAAGCCACAGGATTGAATTCTGTGCTTTGATATTTTCAACAAACAGTTATTACCAGCTATACTTTTGACTAAAATCTTTTTGTTTCTTAATCTAGAGTGGTGTATTTTTTCCTTTTTATTCAGGGTGTCACAAACTCTGTGAATCCAGATTCTTTGTTGGTAGTACATAAAAATTGCCCAAAGAACAATTCCTGTATGATAAACAGTAACCGAGAAAATACAAAAAATAAGTTATAGACGGTGCAAGAAAAAAACACCGTATTGTACACATCAGCAGAAGTATTTACAAATATTTAAAAATACAGATGATCAAAGTGTCCACCATGCATATCGAAACCGGCTTGAGTGTCCACAAAAGTGCAAGTAGCATGCAGACGAGCAACTTAGTCAGTTTATGTACTCACTACGTCTTGATACACCACAACTCCATGACATTTCCCCTCAAGAAAACAAATTGTGTGAGATCTGGCGATCGAAGTGGCCATAGAACCAGCGATAGGAGTCAGCCATATCAAAGATAAAACGTACAGGAGTTTAAAAATGCGCCGGAGCCCCATCATGAAACATCATGCTTCATCATTCATTCATCATCATTTACTGTACTTTTTTCGTTAATGGTGGATTGTACAGGTCCAGTTCTATGGCACTTTTTATGTACTTCCCAACTTGAATCTGACTATGTAGAGTTTGGTTGTTATTTTTCGGACACCCTGTATATTCTTTTAACAATATACCTCTTCGAGACATAAGTTCTGATACAAAAATTTTTAAATTTCGTCGTTGGCGTTTGTCTGCAATATTTTTCAGTTAATCGTGGTCTTCCATGCATTTTGTTCTAAATCAGTCAGTGTTTAATTACTTTGAACAGAAGCGTACAACAGATATTTCTCTATATCCAATAAGAAAAGTCCACCGAGATTTTTAAAGTACAGAAACCCCCCCTTAACCCCTTATCACCTTTTTTATTTTTCAACCCGGGGCTTCCCCGAAATTGCTCGCAGCGCTACGGGGATTCTCCGAAATTGTAGGTTTCGAAATATGTACATAACATATCCGAAGCAATGTAGTTGTGTTTCTTGTTTGTTGCGGTGCTGTACGTATGCATTTTTATCATTTGAAACATTTATTGATATTATTGTAAGAATAAATTTATGTAATACTATAACGATTAATACAGTGACAAATATTATGATCTTTAGTTTTTATCATGGGTGATAATAAAAAACAAGAAAAAAAAAGGCCAAAAAAAGCATTTCACGGGAAACTAAAATGCAAATGATTAGAAGATTAGTTTCGGGTGAACGGTCAATCTCAAATTGAATTTGGCTACTTCAACAGGATGCCTTCTTGACACAAAATGCAGAAAATTTTTTGGAAACACAGAATAGACTGAATGATCTGATTGACTTTCAATTTTATTTGTTTTTATTTGAAATATTCGTTTATATTGTATTTATTTTTGTAAGAAAAAAATTTTTTGGTTTTTTATTTTTTTTTAAAAAAACAAACAAAATTATTAAATTTAATACCTAACCAAATTTTTTCTATCCATTTTCCCCCTAACCCCATTTTTACTTTTAAAGTCCCGTTTACCCTGTTTCGCATTACGCTCAACTTTGATGGAACGTATCCCCCGCGTTAAGCGGGGTCTTTCTGTACTTAAACATTTAGACATGAGAAGGTTATTCATTCATCAAAACAAAAAGAGATTTTTTTTTAAAACCAGCAACATCGCAGACCGTAGTAGATGTGATCATCAACGGTTGGGGAGAACATCAGTTCTATTGTCAAAGCAGTCAGGGTGTGGGAAATTGTCAAAATCCTTGTCGAACGAGGACTCTTAAGTTCCGGTTGAACGTTTTAAAAGAAACAGCATGCCAAGTAAAAAACAACGACTTTAGATTAATATGTTGTTGAAAAATAACTGGCCACTTTCTTGCAAAAGAATTAAAGCTCCGGAGTTACTTTAAAGCAAGAGCACTGTTGCGGTAACCTTCTCGAAACTACCCCAGCCAAATTCTGTTTACCTAAGAGAAAGTTTTTGATGTTGAAGAATCTTTCAACCACCACAATAACATATTTTGCGGGGCCGCGGTAGCCGAGTGGTATAGGTATCGACCGGGCTTCCCTTTGTCACGAGCGACCCCGTACCACTAAAGACCCGCCTTTAGGGCAGCTATGCACGTTAAATCTGTCGAGAGCTGAAACGTTTCCCGTTTGGGATGGTGTGGTAGAGGGGAGGGGGGGCCAGCTCAGGTGTCGTCCACGCACTTGACCATGGTTCAAAATTACGTGGTCCGTAGCCAAAAGCTCTCGTGTAGCTGAACAGTGCGACGTTAATATTCAATCAATCAATCAACATATATATGCAAGGAGTACGCAAGAAGCTAAAGGGAAGAAAAAAAATGCCTGCAGAGAGTTCCTCATCTGGCTTCCTTAATGGTTTTGTGGGGGTGTTATCAATGAAAGTGTTTCAGAGATTCATTTTTGCCGGAAAGGAGTGAAGACCTTCGACAAAGTTTATCAAGACACTATAAACCAACAGGAAAGTTCCTGAATGTAAATATGGGTTCAACGGAAACGAGATTAGACTTTTCAACAAAATTTGCTCTTGCTCATAAGGCGAAAATAACCGTGATGGTTGAAAGAGAATGCGCCAGATTTAATAGAAAACAAAGATTGGCTTTACAGCAGATTGGAGTTAAAACCACTCGACTTTAGTTAAAATTATGGTCGGTGTTTGAAACGAATATGAGCTAAAAACTGTCTTGAACGTTCTTGAAGGAAGTCAGCTATAGTAATTCCATGGTTGTAGTTCGTGTCTCGATAGATAATTGACCAGACTAATCCCTGAGACTTCGTAAAATTGACTACGTCAGAGTTTGTGCAGCCGAGATGACTCTTCAGAAAGCTACCAATCAATAAAACACTTTTTCATCCATTCAAGTTCAAGTAAATTTTTTTAAACTTATAGTGTATAGCACTTGAAGCTCATACAGTTTTTTCAAATATTAATTTATTAATTAAATTTCATTTTTTTTTAAATTTTAAATTAATTCTGCGTTATTTCTGACGAAGTTAGATTTATCTGCAACGATTGTGGTCAAAGCGCGGCGAAGCAGCTCAAACGGTGGCCAAACCAGGTCTAATGGCCAGGAAGGTTCTACTGTATATTTGGTGGGACTGGAAAGGAATCATTTATTAGAGGTTGCTTCCGCATGGCCAAACACTAAATTCAGATATCTACTGTCAACAACTGGACCATTTGAAGCTAGCGATTTACCAGAAATGGCCAGAATTGGGCAATAGAAGAGGTGTTGTGTTCCATCAGGACAACGCCAGGCCACACACTTCTGTAGTGACTCTCCAAAAACTCTGGGAGCTTGGTTGGGAAGTTTTAATGCATCCACCATATAGTCCGGACACAGCACCATGCGATTACCACTTTTTCTCGCATTGCGAAACTTCCCGAGTGATAAGAAATTGAGATCAACGGAAGATTGTGAGAATTGATTACTATCCTCCAATAAGGGCCAAGATTTCTGTGAGAGAGGTATTATGAAGCTACCTTTAAAATAACAACAGATTATACAACAAAACGGTGCATATTTGAACCAAATCGGACAATCGGAAGCCTGTTAAATAAAGTCTTGATTTTCATGCAAAAATAATGGATTTCTTTTTCCCCAACCTAAAATATATGACAAGTATTTCAAGCGGGCAAAAACACTATAAGACCAATGCAGCATTACACTAAACAAAATTGATCAAAACATTAAACTCTCATTTCATCTTTTTATTTTTACACTTTACTATCCTTTCTATCAAATACATGCACAAAATATTTACTTTTATGCTTTTTTTTACTGAGTTATGGGATAATTTCGTTATCCTTTCATCCATGTTCAAGACTCTTGTTTACATTCTACTATTAAAAGAAACAAATTGATAGTTTCGATTGCTTTATTGATAGAAATTCCTTGACAAAACTTAAGAACATTGTTCTTAAATAATCGAATTTTTTAGTACATTGGGCCATAGCTGGACCACTCAGAAATGGCACAGTGACACATGTGGCCCGCAGGTTGAGTATCAATGAATTAAGGGTTAAAGCCCTTGTGAAGTCTAAAAAAAATCGGTCTGAACAAAAGATGCAAAATGATGTTTAATGGTAAAATAAAAGCTAAAGAAGATGTAGTTTTAAATTTATTATAATATTTGAAATTAACTTCTTATGGCACGTTAGGGAAAAATTTTTGTTTCGCGTTACCAGTTCCGGTTACGCGATGAACGTAAATTAAACATGTATGAAGTTCCGACTTTCAGCACATTTTTAAAATAACTGTCGCGAGTTTAACAAATATTCATATCATAACCACGAGGTGTAATTTAATATATATATTTAAACTAAAATAAATTCAAAACTCTAAGAAGTTTAATAAAATAAATGAAACAACTTAACTTGTATTGAAGCGATTTTGCAAATAAAAGATTTATGGCTTTATGTGAATGGGGACAGTGAAAAAATAAATAAAAAGAAGATTTAGAAGGCCGATTTTTTGTTTGGTTGTGAATTATTTAAACTAATCTGTTTTATTATAAATTGGAGGAAACAAAAGCCATCTAATTCTTTTTATCAAACGCAGACAAAAACAATTACAGATTCGGAAAGATGGTTTTTTTCTCCACGATACGGTATAATTTTTTCTACAAAATACTGATATTTTTTATTTTTTACGATTTTTCTAAAATGAGTCAAAATCGATACGTTTTTATGAAAATGATTTATAAACCGTTCCCGTTTAATTTCCATTCGCGTTAATGAATTGATATTCTACCCTAAAAAGTTCATGCTTTTTTCTTTTAGAATCAGTCATTAAAAAAATAATGCCAAAAACTGTTGTTTTTTTTAATGATTTTCCAAAAAATACTGAAAATTTTAAGTAAATATTAAATAACTTCGTTATTTATAAAAGTAATCTCACGAAACCTTTTTTTTAAACACCTTTATTATTATATTAGAACCTATGGCACAACTTTGTAATTTGACTCACTTATATTCAACATAAGTGAATCTTATTTTTATCATACAGCTGCCAGTCTTTTCTATATAAAAGACACCTTAAAACAGATTTTTTTCCAATAAAAGAATAACATATAACCTAAATACAAACTGAGGAAACAAAAAAGAAAATTCTGAAAGCAATACTTCCAAAACGAAAATAATGGTATGACTCATTACACTTTCGGAACACGAAGTCGATCACAAAAATTTCTCACATACGCGGAAGAATTTCGCTTAAAGTATTGATTAAGGTTTTTCCCGACTTTTTAGAAAATACAGAACTTCTTTCCTGAAAGTATAGGATACATGATATATTAAGCTGGCGGTCAAGTAGATAGAGAATCAATATTTAATACGTTATGATCCGAAATCTTTAGAGCTAAAACGAACAGAAAATGAAATATTGGATCTTGTGTCGCTTTAGATATTGGAGGAAGTAAGATATTGTGCATAGATTAATTGTATATTCTGTGGATAAAGTTTAGAGAAAGCTTTGTTTTTGTGTAAATATTTTTAGATCACAAAGTTTTTAGAATATTGTCCTTGTTAATATCACGCATGTCTACATGTTTGTTTTGAAACTGATTTTTAAAAAATTGTTCCGGTGTATTTTAGTGTTGTTCTGAACGAAACATTTTTTTCTTACAATTTAAAGCTAATAGTCTTTTTTTTCCACACACACACACACAATTCCTACTATTGCCTACTATATATATATATATATATATATATATATATATATATATATATCTTGTTCAAATTTTCAATCGTTAATAAAATACTTTCTATTCATCCATTCAAGTTCAAATGCATTTTTTAAAACTTGTAGTGGATGACACTTGATGTTAATATAGTTTTTTCAAATAATAATTCATTAATGAAATAAAAAAAATGAGTAAATAGCAACAAACAAAAATAAAAGTCCAACAGTATATATAGAAAAGAATAACCCTTCGTTGTGTCTGTAGCGCAATGGATAGCTTATTGGTCTTCTAATCAAAAGGTCGTGGTTTTTGAGAATGTTATTTCTCTTTTACTATACACTTTTTCTAAATAATTAAATTTAATTAAGAAATAAATCGTAACAAACAAAAAATAGTCTAACATTCTATTTAGAAAAGAAAATACAAAATTGCAAGGAAAATCAATTTTTATTTTGTCACTTAATTTTGGGATTATGTCATATGTATATATATATATTTCTATTAATTGTAACTATTTAATAAGAAGTAAGTACTTAGGAAGTATACTACTTAAAATAAAATTTTTCTTTCTTGACGTAAGTAAGAAATGACTTTAATTTTTTTTATATATTATTTATTTCATCTAATTTCAATCCTGTGATATAATTGTTTAATTGAAGAAAGTAGAATATGTTTATGAAGGTGAACATTTTTTAGGACACAATTTTAATTAATGAATGTTTTCTATTAATATAAATAAAGAGAGAGAGAGAGAAAAAGCGAATACATCGTCTCGCTTTACATATACGTGTGCACTAAATATTATTATAAATTAATTCTTTCTTGTGTTTAATTGCAAGTTAGTAAAAATATTATTCATATATTTCGTTATAAGTAATTTATAGTCAAGACATATAAGTTATAGTTTGTATTTACGTATCATACCACCAATGGGCAAAATTCCTGTTAAGTCAGGGTCATAGGATAACTGCAGCACGTGTTTACGATCAATCAATTAATAAATTCATGTCACATGATAAATGCAATCACGCGTTTCTAGCCAATCAGGCTTTGCGCTTTCCTGTTCCCAGATTTTGCTTTTTGTAGAGAATTTTTAGGAAAAGTACATATTTGTCAACAGTAATAACACACATATTTAAGCAAAGTGAACTGGATTTAACAATACACGTATGATTTTTTTTGCATAGGCTGTTCAATAAGTAATAAGACTAATTTTACTGCCGCAAAACCACTCGTTGGAATGTTAATTTCTGCGGCATAAGAAAAGTTTGTTGTCTGTATTAACAAAAGCTACCGATAGATGGCGTGGACAGACTCGTATTCTTGAGTATCACGGGATCGAACTGAAGCGTGTTTGTGGGTATCTACGAGACTCACCCAGTTGTCGAAATGGAAGCAAAAATCAGCATCGGAGACCTTTGATATGATACGATATGATTAAGGACTGGAGCAAGAAGACAATAATATCTTTAAACGCTTTATCATAGCAGACGAAGCTTGGTTGTATTACTATGATCCAACCATAAAACAACAAAGCAGTGAATAGAAACATCCATCTTCACCTACTCTCAAGAAAGCAAAAATTTTGAAATCAGATGGTTAAGTTATGACCATAATTGTTTTGTTATGAAGGAATTGTGTATAACATGCTGTCGAACCCGCTACTACCGTAAGTGATTCGTACTACACGAATGTCCTGCGAACGATGGTACAGCACGTTAAAAGTAAACGTCCATTGCTTAGAAATGGCTTCCTTTTGCACCATGACAATGCCGCCCACAAATTGCTCGCGTACGATGTTTCGAAGCAGAACAAAAAATTTTCCCACCCCCTCTATACAGTCCTGGTCTCACTCCATGCGATTTCGGCTGTTTCTCAACTTGAAACCAAGAGGCAAATGTTTCAAACAGCAAAGCATTTTAAAGGCTGCGGAGGCGGTTTTGAAAAAAAGCTCTCCCAAAACGGACTTTTTAGAAAAAGGAGGCGAACTTTTTTTGGGATAAATGCATTACGTGACATGGAAGTTATTTTGAAAAATCGATGTAAATGATGACGATTAAAGGTATTCTGTTGTTTTTTTTAAATAATTTTAGTCTTATTACTTATTGAAAAGGTCTCGTATGTTTTGAAAATAAATTCGAAGAATCTTAGTACTAGAAATATCTTTACCTGATGATCAAATTTGACGTTTTGTCTAAATTTTACAAGTAGAACGTCAAGGATTTAGGCCATTCCTTTCAAGTCAAAAACCGTCATCAAATGCCGCGATATGCAGCCAAACATCGGAAAACTATTCTCTCGCTTGTTAAAACAAAATAATAATAATAATAATAATAAATTTTGAAGTCAATTCCTACTTAAGTCAATAAAGAAAATTTTTATTTTAGTTTCTTTTTATTAAACAGTTATAGTTAATATAAATATGTATATACATATGACAGAATTACAATTTTAAGAGGCAAAATAGAAACCGATTTTCCTTGCAATTATCCCATTTTCCTCTCTAATATATCGTTGGTCCAATTATCAGACTGCGTAACTCCATCTGGGGTGCTAATTTGGTATAGTAGGGCTATGCGCCAAGTTTCTTTTTTATTCGCCAAGAGGATCGATAATATTACAGTATGGTTTACTTTGATATTTTTATCGAGGGATAATGTGGTTGCCATGGAGATAAAGTATATTAGTGTCAATTTACTTTTGTTGGTTTTTTTGTTTTTTGCCCGGTAACTATTAATTTCAGTCGGTTTTAATTCGATTGCTTTAAAAATTTAACAAATTCCATTGCATTTGTCCTTTTCACTACTACCTCAGTCTTCTGTTGTATTTTGTGCTATTTTCGAATATGCATATTTCTATTATCATTGGTATAAACCAGGATATTTTTTTAATAGAATGAGTGTTGTGCTTTTAATTATTGCTATAAATCGTTCCTTTACACTTTATTTTACTTTTTAATAATGCTTTTTTGAACGCTCCTTGCTCGATGAAATTCTTTGAAGGAACTCGCAGTTTTTGGAATAGTGGAAGCTATCAGTATTTATTTATTGATATTTATTAATTATTTTAATATATATATTATGAATAATTTTTTTTATTTATAATATAATGTAATAATTATTATATCGTCTGCCTAATTATCAGAATGCGCCTTTAAAAGCTTGTTAAAAACAACACTTCTACCTGATTAATAGGATAAAGCAGCGCAATTCCTAACTAGAAAACAACACTCTTGCGTTAAACAAAATAATAAAACGTCTAACTCCAATCAAAATTTTGGAAAGCCGTATAACACATTGAAAATAATATTTTGATCTTGTAATTGGAAAAAAAAATTACAACATACAATTACTCTTTCAAAATACGTTAATTAAATATTACTACAATAAACGTTAATTTTACATTCCTTATTGATCAAAACAGTACGAATCTTCCTTACGGCAGTGGCGAAACTGTACTGAAGATCGAAATTTATAACCAGGAAATTTGGTTAAGTCCAGCTTATATATATCCGGACCCCGGGCCTCTGGGCGCCCGACCCTTGCGATTAATGGACCGGTGCTTCTAGATGGCATTAAAAGTCTGATTTCGATGTTTTGTGGTTACGCATTGTGATAATTAAGCAGACAATATATAATAATTGTTTTCATATTATTAATTTATAATAATTATTTTGTTATTTTACTTTTTATAAATATTACAAATGTTATTTATTTATAATTATTATTATTATATTGTATGAGCATTATTACATATAATAATTATATTACATGGACATTATTATATAAAAATTACATGAATATCATATATCATAATTACTATTAAATTATATTGTATGATAATAATAATATATTACATATTATTATTATATATAATTTTTTATTATATTATATTAGTAATCATTATTGATTGGTATTGGTTATTTTTAATCTATTCCTACATTCTTCATTTGAAATATATTTTGAAACAGTTCTTTATAATTATTTGCATTTGACAATTTGCTATCACTAGGCTGTCATTTTGGATGCCATGTAACTCGACAATAACCGCTGCTTTGTGCGTTGCACTCCTATATCAAATAATTAGTTACACAGTCTGATAATTAGGTGATATGGTGGTGGAGTGTTTATTGGTTTCTTACTATTTATTCACTACTTAAATTTAATTATTCTAATAAAAGAGAAATCACACATCAGAAATAAGGGCATACTAGGTGGGATTCGAAACCACGACTTTTTTGCATTAGAAGTTCAACGCGCTACAGGGATATAGAAAACGATTTTCCTTTCTATATATAATGTAGAACTATTATTTTTGTTTGTTACTATTTATTCATTTTTCAATTTAATTAATAAATTATATTTGAAAAACTGTATTAACATCAAGTGCCATCGACTGCAAGTTTAAAAAATGTATTTGAATTTGAATGGATGAATAGAAAGAATTTTATTAACGATTGAAAATTTGAACTATATATATATATAATATAGTTATTTTATAAAGGTAGTATCGTTCCCACGTATGCTCAAAAACCCCAAACTTTTAAAACAAACCCCCATGTTCGAAAAATAACAATGCTTTTTGATGTGTAATATTCTTTTTTTCTTGTTGTGAAACAAGATTTGAATTTGTTGACATATATTTCTACGGAAGAGAAAGATATTGAGTATTAAAAAAATATGGCCTATTAGCAAGACTGTGGATTTTAGCAAAATGGCGATACAAGAAATATTGCGATTCTGCAAGATAGCATTTATATTCCTTCTCATGCTAATTTATGTGGCATTGTCTACGTACAGAAGTCTTATGGCAATTTTGAATGCAGTTGCAGCGATTTGGCTCCTGAATAATCTAGTTGTTATTAGGTCTTTCGTTCATTTCTAGTACACGTGTATATTGTTTTTTTTAAAAAAAAGAATTAAGTTTTTCTAAATCTTCGCTAATTTATTTGTCGACGAGCTAACATAGAAAGAGCACGTGTGAGAATATGTTTTCGCGTATGTGCAGAATCGATTATATCTTTTAGTAACAGTTTTTGATTTGACATTGAGTTCAGATTTTACGAAATTAGTTGATGGTTTGATGTGCAAGTAAAAATTATTTCTATACTGCCTTATCCCTCATACGGGTACATGTAAAGAGAAATTGTTTAAAAGAGATTGTTTAAAAGATTGGAAAAAAGAAAAAAAGATTGTTTAAAAGAGAAAAAAATTACACGCACAGTCCCTATACATTATTATATTAGTATAAACTCTATACATTATGCAATTGAGACTCCAATTCATGGATTTATTGTCTTCCTATATATATATAGTATAAGAAGCAAATAAGTGATTCAAAATAATATCCTCTTAAAAAAGATTGGAGAAGAACAAAATTTGCCATAATCTGAAATATGGAGCAATTAAAAATATGAAGACAGAAAGAGAGTCTTTGGGATTAAAAAATTGATAACTGTTAAGATTTCTAAAGCTGTCATTGATTTGGGACAGTGAAATAAGGTTACATTGCTTTGACGGACCCAAACCCTTTCCCCCTTCTGCAGAAATTTCCACATAATAGAAAAATAGAATTTATAAAAACTAGGCGTATATCTACACGTGGAGGAATTCAAAACTCTAAAATTGAAAAAAAAAATAGGATGAATAAGAAAATATTTTTCCCCAAAAAGAGTAATTACAAATTTTAATATATATATATATATATATATATATATATAATAAAAATTCTGATTCCAAAAACCACCACACAACAATAGGGTTTCAAAAACCCGCATGCTAGTGGTCTTGCTGTGAAGATTATATTATAACACTTTTTTCACAGTTTACATTTTTCCATAAAAATCTTGGACATCTTACACATTTAAATATTTCTACATTTTGACAACCAACCAATTCATTTGCCTACCAAATTTGTTTGTCATATCTCTTGGCATCTATCTTTGTTGGCTGGTTTTTAAAAGATGCGTTTATGTATAATCTGGTTTTATAACTCAGTGAATAGTAGCTTTTTCCCTTAATTTCAAGATTCTTGGATCTCTTTGGAAAAGCTCTGTGAGTAGAAGTTTTGAAAAAAATGCTTTTGAAAAATCCTTTTCTTATGTAATTCTTTTTTGTAATTTTTTGGGGGAAATTTCTGCTTTAAGATTTTAGGAAATTTGTTGCAGAATAGTAGTCGGTGGTTTTCATATTTTCTGTGAGTTTTTATATATATATATTTTTCCCATCGTGTAGCAATAGAAGGTTGGAGCCTTCAAACTAGTTTAACCTCACTTATTAAGTCCTAAGTCGGAAATTGCTTTCTGACTCGCTAAGTTCTTTGTTGTATTTTTCTATAGAATCGATATTCATGTTTTGCTTTTGTAATTTTATTACGTTAATTTTTGTTATGTTCCTTATCTGTTATTCCTTATTTTTGATATATTATGTAAATTAAATGTTTGATATATATATATATATAATAACTTGAACACTTAACGATAACAGAATCAAACAAATATTGAAAACTTAAAATATGGATTCTAACGTTATAAGTACTGACTGAGGATTTTTTTATTTTAAAAAATTTTTGGGGTTTAACCAGTATTGTGGCTATGCAACCTTCCCTTTTCTCTTTATAAAACCGGTGAAACCCCATTGTAAATAACAGATAGGTTCTAAATATTATGAAACATATAAAATTTATTTGAAGAAAATTCAAAATTTTAATCACGATGAACCAGTATATTGAGAGCGAGAGAAAGATGGAAAAAATTATCAAAACTGTAAAAAAAATATATATTTATGTGAATAATTTTAAAACAATATTAATTTGGGGAAAAAAAGGGGAAAACTAGTTATTTGAATTTTGCTATAAATTTTTTTTTTTGCAGTGTTTTAAATATCGTTTTTTCCCCCTTATAAAATACATCCAAATATTCTAATATTCCTTAAACTTAGCACACAAATTAATACTAAAATAAGATGTTTTAAAAGCGTTATCCCAAATTTTTTTTATTCTATTAAAATCACGACAAGTTTTAAAAATTTGTTTCCCATTTTTTTATTCTTTTTGTTTGTTAAAAAATAATTCCATAAGTATTTTTACCTTTTCCTTCTTAAGCCTATTTTTCTGCATCACATTGTTTAATGAAGAAAAAAGTTTTAAAAAGGGTTTTCCTTCTTTAAAAAAAAATCGTTTGATACCAGGGAAAATTTTGCAAAAAATTTTTAATCTAACCACTTCAAAAAAGGTTTCTCAAAATAAATCAAAATTTCGCTCGCTTTTAAAAAAGTAGAATATACTTATTTTGGTTTTATTCTAAGCTTTATTATGCGTAACGTCGAGAATTTTTTTATCAAGTAAAAATTTATTCTAATAACCATTTTTTTTAAAACTCCTACTTGGTAAATTTAAATAATTTAAAATTTTTTTTTTTTTTATGTGGGAAAGGGACAATAAAAAGGGTTATTGAATTGATCCAACATTAATTAGAAATGTTACTGTGATTGCTGAAGTTTTAGGGGCTAATTTTATTAAACGATTACTGAAAATGCTGGAAGGAGTTCTTTAGGGTTTAAAAAAAACGGGCTTGGAAAACCCCCCAAAAAATTTTTGGCCTATTTTTTTTAAAGTGATTTTTTTGTTAATGGAAAACAGGACTAAAGGGTAAAATATGCTCTTTATAATACTGCTATTTAATTTTATACCGTTTTTTTAAAGATTAGGGACCTTGGTTGAATATGACGGAAAACAGTTATAACTTTAAAATATTATTACAAATTTTACCACAAAAAAACTATTCATTGAAATATTTTTTTTAATTCATATTAGTTCACACTCTCCCTATATATATTTATTTATATATTTTGCGCAAATTTTCAGTCGTTAATAAAATACCTTTTATTCATCCACTCAAATTAAACACTTTGCTAAAACTTGTGGATGACCTTGACGTTAATACAGTTTTTTTAAATATTAATTTATTATTAAATTTAATTAATTAATTTTAGTTTAAAAAGATATATTTCTGTGATATCATTCCTTTAGATGGCAGCACGATTGATAAAACAGTTTTTTTGATGAAGATTTAATTAACCTGAATAATCATATGCCGTTAAAAGCCCCGTGTAGCTTAACAGTGTGATGTTTTGTATTCCCCCTCATTTCATATGGAAAAGACGTCAACATTCCTTTTTCACTGACTTTAAGATAAATTTTACCTATTATATTCAACTTTTTTTTGAAAAAAAAGGGAATTAGAAATTTCATTTGGGTTTAAAATTTTAAAGTTAACATAAAAGATATTTTAATCTAATATTGTGATTTTGTCAAAGTATATAATATTTATTTAATTGTAATTTTTTAATAAAAAAATCAAATATATAAAATTTTTCTTGTACCCAAGTAGGTTTCTTGAATTTTTTTTTTTTACTTGTTTTATTGAAGACTGATAAAATAATTCACGTGCACCACAAGTATCGCACCGGACTTACAGAAGTAAAAAGTAAAACAAACAGAATAAGATAAATAAAATAAAAGTAAATAACAAAGCAAAAGTTACGAAAGAATGAAATAACAAGTTGTTAAGACAGAAATACATTACAAAATAAAACAATTACGAAACAAAACCAATACAATGGAGTGACAAAAATGGAAAAACGAAAAATTTACAATAATTTACAAAATCAGATCAATGAGGTTACAAAATAAAGTGAAGGAAGCTTTGTGATATGGTCGATCTTCGTTGACCATATCGTGGGGTTTCAGCGTAAGTTAGAGGTGTGGGATTCTCGAAATGATGAGACATTTTAGAATTCTTAATATGACTTTCATTAAGAGTTTAACTTAAATTATATATCGAACAAACTTATATTAAGTGAGAATAAACCAAATCACGTAGCCGTAATTAACACAGATCGCGCAATTGGATCACTTATCTATATAATTATACTATATCCGCCTACTCTCAATCTTAATAATATATTCGCATTCAGAATATAATCTTCCTACCTTGATTTCTAAGCAACGTCCAATCCACTTCAGATATTCATCTAAGCTGGCGTACAATGGTATGTACCTTAGATAAATGGCGAGATTTTCGTGATTCTTAGGTAAGCCGTCAATTTACATTTCTATCCTTTCTGAACTGAACTTTCTCTAAATTGCCATCGCGCTTACTAAAACTTCTGTCCCTTTAAATGTTATCTTATTTGCATCTATCCCTCGTTTCACTTCTTGGATTTGGGTTGGAAAAGATTTGCCATTAATCGTGGCCGTCAAAGGACACAGAGGTTATGTTAGAGAAAGGACGCGTGAGACGTCACAGCTTTACTTGAAAGAAGTAGGAAAAAATCAGGAGGCCAGTTGATTTGAAGAGCATGCAGTTTGGCTTTCAAAGATTTTCTCTCTTTCTTAAATTTTGAACATAAAAGGATAAAATGCTCCCTACTTTGCTCGCCACCAACATTACAGTCACAAAGTTTGGAAGGACAGAGGTTAAATCTATTGAGGTACACTTTAAAATCACCTTCACCAGTAAGGAATTGCTTAATTTTGTAGTTTGTAAAAAAAGTGATCACAAGATAGCCTTGGTGAAATGGTTGGAAAAAATTTCTTTGTCAGAAAAGTATGAGCTGAATTCATGTATTGAGTGTTTCAAAGAGAAACAACGTTTTTTCAGTTTTATTCTTCTAGAACGAATTCGGAATATTAACTGAAATATCAATCCTTCTCTTGGTTTTAGATTTTGCCAAGAATCATTGAAATATTGAACGTGCTACATTTGTGACGGGCTCATCGCGCTTTCTATTAATTATCCTCTTGGGTTCTTTGGGGACGAAAAAGGCAAATTCTTTCCAACCAAATCCAGAAGCGAAACTTGATTATGCAAATTAAGAACCTTTTAAATAGCAGAAGTTTAGCGTAAGTGGTGTGGCCTTTTGGGAAGTGATTATGCTAGTCTGAGTTTAAGCGTATACGCTGAAGTAAGCTGATATTCCAGTGTCCAGATATCCGTGATAATGCGTTCTAGTCAAGGTGGATACCATTCCACTCGAGATAAAGAAACTTCATTGAGGATTCGAATGTGTTACTGCTTACCTAGGATATAGAGGTAGGATCGTTCAAATTAATATTTGGAGCTGTGTTTATAATGAGATTAGGAATAGGCGGTAAAGTTAAATATAGTGATTAAGGTCGCGCTTATTTGGTAATACGCATTGTGTGTTTCTTCACTTCAGATCCTCTAAGTTAAAATATAAATATTATCTTTGTATAGTATTTAAGTTAAGATATCAATAAAGAGATATTAAGATTAAGGCAACGCCTGGTTCTTCATTCACTCCCATACCCCTAGGTCACGAGGATAACTTAGAAATAAGGCATCACCCACGGGCAAATGCCTTACACATTATACTAGCTTTTGTATTTAGGTAAAATATTTGAAATTTTAGCTTTCTTTAATTGCCTTTTTTGAAGCCCAAATTTATGGGAAACAAATCATAAAAAAAATAACCAACCAATAACCAACCCTTATCAAACAAGTTATACAACTTTTCATACTCATTGCTTAAGGCGATATGGTACCCTAAAAATCATCAAACTATCGATTTTTTTTTTATTGGCTTATATGATGCTTTTAATCCTTCTTAATGTGTCTGCAAAATTTCAGAGTTGTATCTATATTTTTTATTCAGTTATTTATCCATTTTTGCTGCATGTCAGTAGACTAAACAAAGCTGCCACGCCCACTTTTCAGATCGTCTGCTAGAAAAGAGCCTGATAAATAACGAACTAATTTTTTTTTACTCCACGTTGATTAGTGTTTAAACTGAAATTAAATAATTGTTTTGTTTTGATTATATGAGAGTTATTCTACTGCGTTTCTTTGAAGTTCTGTTCCTACAAATTTAACTATATTTTTTGTACTCTGTGTTCTGAAGAGTAAGAAAAGTTGCTTTACGACAAGGAATTTGGTGATTTCTCCAAAACGTTTAAAAGTTAACATGCCTAGTCCTAAAAAACGTACTAAATCTGCCACAACGAAAGCTTTGAAGAGGTGGTTTTCAGATGCTAAGACAAGTTCAGAAGTTTCTCAAAACACTTACTTGAGGTGTGCAAAACTTGAAGAAGAATGCAATGCTTTTTCTCGTTTGGATGAAAAATATATTGGTATATCCAGATCTCCAACATACGTCATTATTGATAAAAATGCATTAACAAATCTTTTTAAAAATACTCTATGTAATACTTGCAAAAATGCTTCTTCGCGAGAAAATTTTTGGGAAGAGCCTATGGATTTTGTGAATATATTAAGGCTTTTAAAATTATGGAAAAAAGAGTATGAATATTTGTGTACATGTTGTTTATTATAGTAGTATAGAACTGTCATGAAATAAACTCTAAAATGTGTGTGTAATTTTTTAAAAATTGTTAAGATAATGTTTTATGAAATATTGACCTTTTGTTTATATATTCATTATACAAGTATATTCTTTTTTTTCTTGTAAATTTTAAAAAATTTGTGGTAAGCAGTTTGAAACAAACTAATTAACATTACATAAAAGTTTCAGATTACTGAAGGAATTTTTATCATGCTATTTAAGAAATGAAAACTTTAAACTCATTTTCTCCATGTTGAATTTTGTACATTCACTGTTATTCAAAACCCTAAGGCTTTTTGATAATTGAAGTAATGGCTTGAAACCTTTATACATGTTCTGAAATGATGTTTTGTAAAACTGTGCATTGAATTAGCTCTAACATGTTTAGTACTTTTCTAAAAAATTCAAAATCAAAATTAATGATTTTCGAGAATTTTTGTAAGTTTAACTATAAAAAAATAATAAAAAATTAAAGAGCAGTAGCAGAAAAAACCCATGCACAGTTTTATGTAGTATATTATAAGGTACTTGGAAAAAAATTTTGAAAGAAAAGAAACATATTTAAAAAAGCCTTAGGGGTTTAAAAATGTTTAAAAAATTTTAAAAACTTTAAAATTTACAAACATTTTGCAACAAATTAAAATTTTTTTGTATGGAATTATTATTAAATATTAACCTTTATAAAATACAATTAAAACCAAATATCAAATATTAAAAATAAAAAACTTTTTAAAGATGGTACCATATCGCCTTAAATTTCAAAACTGTAGTTTACATGCATTATGTAGTTCTTTTTTTCAACATATAGTAAGCCGGAAAAAATAAATTTCAAATCTTCATCGCATTTTAATTTGTACTTCAATTCAGAGCCTTTTCAAAAGCAATGTGTTCTAAATCACCTTTTCCTCTAAATTGCACCCCATTTTTATTCCGTATTTGCTTATGCACCTTGACTGTACCCTTCCATGGGTAAATATTGTTTCTTTCGATGTTATACAAAAACCAACTGTTTCAAAACTCTGCCCCTATGATTAACTAACAGTCATGACAAATGTCAATCTTACAGGGAGTTGCGTACGATTCAGTACAAATGGCATGTCCAACCAAGTTCCGTCGAATTCCTAGTGGTATACATACAATTTCGCTTTTCTTATCTCTCTTAAAATTTCAAACTCTAGTTATATTCTTTTAAATATTTTTCCTTACCAAACTTGTGCCATTACACAGTCTTTTAGTAATGCATAAATCTCTTCATTGCATGAAAATGCAGTTTAATTTTAAATTAAGTTTACGGGGTGACATTTCCTTGCATTGTAATGTCGTTTCAATGGAAACTTGGCGTAAAATTGGTGATACAGCCAAGTTGGTATGATTTTGGTGACCAAATTTGGCGAATTGGTGACCATATCAATGCTTCTGAAATTTACTGGAGAAATGTTCAGCATCACAATATATGACGTAAGTGAAGCTTTCGAGAGAAAGGGGACTCGTAAGCAAATCCTTCTTTGTGCTCCTCTTCAGTTAAATAACACCAATAAAAATATCTCGTATCCTGAAGCCCGAAAATTAATAGTCCCACAAATATCTCAAACATACGCACAAGCCGCAAAACACTCAACAGTAACCTCAACAACCCAAACTGATGAAAACATCACAAAAATAAAATGCCCACCATTAAAATTACTCCAGCCACTTTTATCCCTCCTTAAAACGAATACATTAATATCCACACTTGCTATTTCTAAATCATCTTCCTCAACTCAAGCACAACTACTGCCTTCCACATCTTTAATTACAGCAGCAGTGTCACAGCCTCAGTCACTAATTCCTGTGTCTGATGCCGTGGTTACCGCAACAAATAAAACGATCACCCCTATTGAACCAACTTCATCCATAATATCCACTTCCTCATCCAACTCACTTTCCACTGCAAATACATCTTTAGAAACTGAAACCCACCCTCTTACAACCTCTAATAAATTTACTGCACTTTTACCTGAAATTCAGCCATTAGTTCCTTTACCAGAGTCTGTCCCTACTACATCCAATAGTGAACCTTCAAATGCATCAGAAATCCCAAAAAGTGTAAAACAAAATTCAAGAAATAGAAGAAAACGCCCAAAAGTACAGAAACCAGAAATAAAAATAAAAATGGCTCCACATAAACCCAGAAAGCCAGCACCTCAAGAATATACTACTGATGACGAAGACATGCTTGTATATGACGTGGAGGAAAAACTTGAGCCAGATCCTCTGGATAAATTCAATATGTCAAAAAATGTTTTAAACAAGCCTCACACATACATACGCGCGTTAACACCAACCCGATTCAGGACAAGTAAAAACTAATTTTATAACAACATGTATTGCCCGACTTTGTATTAAACAAAATTGTTCCATTCTCCTTTTCCAATTGTTTCTTATTTTAATATATTGTCTAACTTGGTGGGGGTAACACCCCACCACAATTTATTTGCTTTTATCATTAGAATAAGTTTCTTATACATACTTTGATGTTTTAAATTTTACTGATGAGACATTTTTAATTATTTTTAACAACATACTTAGTTTCAAATTTTAACGAATGTTTGGCGCAGTTTAGCCATATTTGGCTCTTGCGCCATAAACCCATACTCTCACTCACTCACTCAGTTAAATTCAACTTTTTATGACCCATTTTAACAAATTATACCTTATGTATAAATAAATTTATTACAGCATCACGAAACTTTTTTATGTATAGAAAGATGTAAATATAAAAAAAATTATTTTAATGGCAAATCAAACAATTGGAGAAATCTCCAAAATTTAAAAGACGAAATGTTTGTTATACATTAACTGTAAAGAGATTCAGAGAGGTTTCAAAATATTTTTTTGATATATAAAGAAGTTTTCTAATATAAAGCGCAATGTAGTTGTTCCAGCGTGTATAGACTTGCAACAAAAATAATCTAATATTGTATTAAAATTTATAAATTTTACTGCATCTCCTTTTGAAACAGAATCCTGATAAGTTACAATATTTTATGATATATATTCTACGCGTAAATTATTTAACAAACATAAAATTTTTATTAAAAAGATTACTCAAAATTTTGTAGAATCAAATTTGTATGGTAAATAATAATTTTACTTTTTTTTAATGTTCATTATAACCATTCCTAATTAAATAAACTTTTAATAAATATTTAATGAAATTTTAATATTTTTCCTTCAAGCACATGTATTTATCACATATTTATTTAAATATTTTTAACTGAGCTAAGTTGCATTATTAAAATTTAATAAACTATGTTGAAATTTTCCGCACATTTCAATAATGGGATCATTTTTAAGAACTGATGTAAATTCAATAGGTTATTAAGAAATACAAAACATAAAAAAAGCCTTCTTAATGGAATGACATAATCAATTTTTTAAGAATAGTATAACCATTAGTTTTAAAAATTAATCATAAAAAACTACTAAAAATTCATCACAAAAGTCTTCGTACACTTAACAAAATTTCAACATGGCTTTAAATATTGTACTTCTTTTCTAATGTGGTACTTAGTAGGATATCTTTTAGTTTCCACAAGTTTTAAACGTCTTAGTATAGATTTAATGTTTTTTTGTACTTTCTGCATCGATTTTCCACCATGCTTCTGTGAGTATTGTTTTTACATCCCATTATGTGTATATATGTCATATTTTCTTTTTTTTAAAATCAAATTCTCACCACATATTTTCTACTGGGCTAAATAAAGTGATTGAGAGGTGTTTTCAAATTTTGGGGACATTTATAGAGATAACAGTGGCGTACATTGAGAGCAGTGTGCTTGGTGTCATTATCTTGTTGAAAAAATGTAATCGTCTCCAATATTCAAATTTGGGGTGGATAATTTAAAATTTCTTTTTAAAATATTTAAATAGAACTCATGATTCTCAATACCAAAAAAAAATACCAATTTAACTAATTCTGAAGCCGATTTACACCCCCACGCAAGAACACCTTTACCTCCATACTTCAGCATGGAAATGGAGGAGTTCTTGTTCCACATAAATTCACGGGGTAAAATTCCTTATTTTATCCTTTACAAACTATTATGCACCCATCGGAAAAAAAATGGTGAATTTTCTGTCATCCCAATCAATTTACTGTCAATATTGAATTTTGAAACTTAGTCCCAAGAATCTAGTTAGATTCACAATGGAAGTGTTTCTGCGTAGAGGTGTAAATCGGCTTCAGATTTAGGTAATTTTTTATGGTATTATGAAGCATGAGCTCTATTTAAATATTTTAAATTATCTACCCAAAATTTTGGATATGGAGACAACTTCATTTTTTAACAGGATAATGATGCGAAGCGCACTGTTCTCAATGTACGCCGCTGGTGCCCCTATAACTGTGTTCCCAAATTCTGAAAACACCTCTCAATCACTTTATTTAGCCCATTAGAACATATTTGGTGAGAATTTGATTAAAAAAAAAGAAAACATGACTTGTAAACACATAATGGGAAATAAAAAATTAATATAATTAGAAAAACAATTACCACTTAATGTTGTAGTTCTGTCCTATGTATATACATATTTATATTAATTGTAACTATTTAATAAAAAGTAGCTAAAATAAAATTTTTCGTTGTTGATCTAATTGTAAGTAGGAATTTTGACTTAAAAACTATTTTTTTATATTGTTCATTTGAAATTTGTGTTAAAAATCGTCTGCTACGTATATTTATATTTTGCAAATAAGATAAAATGGAAGACAAATTTTTTAAAAAAGCTGACAGATGTTTTAAGGCTATGTAAACGCACTTTCTGAGAACATTTATTTATACGAACAAATTGTACAGCACTGTAGAAGTTTGTGAATATAATATTTCGTAAAAAGCAATTCCTGATATATTGAATTGTAAAGAAAAAACAACTGTCAGCTGAATTTTCGAATAAAAAAACTTAACAAGATTTCAACTTAAAACTATTCAAAATCCTAACATCTCTAAGAAGACCCAGTCTTCAGATTTGAAAAAAAAAAGCCGTGTAATAAGATTGAGAACATCATCTCAAACTATAAACGGAAGTATTCATAAAGATTTAAATTAAATCAAACTGCTTGGAGCTTAAGTTCGCATGTTTTTGCTAAGGCACATTAAAAAAAAAAATAACTCAAAGCTTCGTAAAAATTATCCGACGATGGATAGATGGAAACTTGACAAAGCATTTGATGAAACACATGAGATTATTTAATTGATTTGTTTCGGGAACAGTGATTTTCTACACTTCTTTTTAATTATAAACAAGTAATATAAAAAAGGAAATCTTTTAATGTCAGTTCCTGCTTAGGTCAACAAAGAAAATTTTTATTTTAGTTACTTTTTATTAAATAATTACAATTAATTTAAATATATGTATACATATGACAGAATCACAATATTAAGAGACAAAACACCATTTAAATTAACACTGAAATTTTTTAACCATATTAAATTTGGAATTATATTTTTAAATAAAAGTTGAATATAATAGGTAAGAATTTATCTTAAAACCAGTGTAAAAAGAAAGCCGGCGTCTAACTAGCATATGATTAGTCAGATTAAGTTAAATCTTCATAAGAATTTTAAAAAAAGAATTTTTATCCAATGGAAAATTATTTATCCACAGGAAAAATATTGAATGAAATATATCTCTTAAACTATAAATAATTAATTAAATTAAATTAATGAATCAATATAAATTTGAAAAAACCATTAAAACATCTATTGTCATCCATTACAAGTTTTAAAAAATGTATTTGAACTTGAGTGTATTAATAAAAAGTATTTTATTAACGATTGAAAGTTTGAACAAGATATATATGTATAAATATATATTTGGAGAATGTGAATTAATACCAAGAATTGAAAAATAACTATATCATTTTTTAAAGAAATGTTTTGAGAGGAGTTCATGATTTCTTCATGATTTTGCTATTTGAATAAACTAAAACAAGAAAAAAATTGCGTAATGATTTGTAAAACTCTAACTATCATCAAAAGAAATCTAAAAAATATTTAAGAACCGATATTTGTTGAAGAAATGTTAATTTAAAACGCGAAAAAGACACTGTTAAAGTAAAGTCAGTCAAGTCAAAACTAAGAACCAGTCAGTACTTAGTCAGTTATCAAAACTAAGTATACCACTTATATAACAATGAAAGATTCAAAAACTAGAATATAAAATGCTTTTCTTTTTGCAGAAATACTTATTAAATAACCTGATGCTACCCCAATGGGTTTATGTGCATATAGATTTTATCGTGTCTTAGTAAACCATGATCCAAATAAATTGGAAGCAGTTTGGAAAGCTGCTCAAGAAAAATGGTACAATTTTGATTTGACTACTTTAAATAAGTTTTAATTTTCTAGAACATTCGAGGCAGAGAGAAAATTTAAACCATGGTTGTGTCCAACAGAATAAAGTTGGCGCAACCGCATGGTATTCATGCATACAAAACTGATAGCAAACTCGTTTCCATAAAATGCAACCCTCTTCTGTATATTTTTTAGATTGGGGTCTACTGCTTGAAAATATTTATTATTATAATACAATAGTCATTCGAGCTTTTACCTCTTAAGTTACGTAATTATTTTTTGCGTATTCCACCTTGGGTATCAAATTAGCATATAACGGACGGATTGCAAAATTAAATTATATTGTAATCAATTCCGGAAAGGTTTTTTATGGCGATACTAGTGAAAATGTTCCATTTAACTGTTTCCACAATGTGCGTACTTGTTAATTTATCTTATTTTACACAATAGAAAAAATACCTTAAAGGTCACGGAACTGATTGCGTGTTTGTTTATTAACGTATTTAGAAGTTACGTAAGGCTATTGGGGAAAGAATTCGGAAAAACCGAGCAAAAAATCATGCAAAAAAAAAGTACGATTTGTATGTTAAAGCGATGGTGTTTTTATCCAATTATCAAGTTAGATGAAGTAAAGAATCATTTAATTCGAAGAACCTTCTCAAAAAGTACAGAAAAATCACCTGTTTAAATTTCTATGCACAAGCATTTACATATTTACATTTATGTATTTAAAAAATTATACACACACACATTTAACATTAATATTAAACATTTACATGACTAAAAAATAATTAATCTAAAATTAAGAATACATGCATATTACCTTAAGGTATCCGACTACCCTAAAATCATGACTTTTTTCAAAAATTGACAATTTTTTTATGATTTTATTTTATAGGCCATCTTATTAGCTTAATAAAAATACCAAATTTTTTATTTTCCATTCACTAGAACAAAAACTACAAGTGTTTTAATAAAGAAAAATCTATAACTTTACACAAGATGTCAAACTTTAAAAATGCGTTTTACTCGAAATGTGTTTTTCGAGAAACTCAAACAGGGACAGCAGATGCTCAAAAAGTTTTGAAAATAATTTGCTGAATTTTTTTGTGAATGTTTTGTATAACAGTAGAAGTGTTTTAATCTTTAGATTTATCAATCACTGTTTTATTTCAAAATTTACAGTCCTTTACGTGAATTAATCACTGTTTTTAAAGCAATTTCATGTTGTCACTAAAATAAAAAGCTCTAGTTCTGTAAAAATTAAATATCTCTTATCCTGAAGGTATTTCAAACATGAATAACAAAGTAACAAATCAAAATTGAAAAATTGAGGGAAATTTGTTCATAAATTTTGTCAGACGGGCCCCATTTATGTAATTTTGTGTACATTTTTACGGTTTTTTTTACATTTTAATAATAATAAATTTCTTTTTTTTTTCAATTTTAGGATTTTTTTTTAAAAAATAAACTAAATAAATCTAAAAGTCACAAAAAAATCCCCATACCTCCATTTTTTCAAAAAAAAAGTTCTTGCAAGTAGTCGGATACCTCAAGAAAAAAAAAGAAGCACAATTCAAAGTTATAAATACTAGAAAAGATGTTATAGTTGGTTATTCATTCTTACTTGTTGATGATAAGTGTATTTATGTGCGGCTGGATGCGAATTGAAAAATCAACCCTCAGTACAAAAATCTACCAGATTTACTTGAATGCATTGAGGATTTTCATCTCCTATGGACCTTTGGAGAAGGTGGACATGCTTTCCGAAATATTTTAAGTTATTGGCATTATTATCTGAAAAGGATTTTTTTTTTGCTTACTTCAGTTTACGAGTTCTTTATATGATTTTTGGTACTAAGTCATCAAATTTTCTGGTCTCGATGTTACTTTGGAATGTATTCTATGTTTGGATCAATAATTAAAGAACAGTAATTCAAGAGAAGGTCTTTGGGAAAAAATCATTAGGGTACCTGGATGTTTTTTACTCTGGAATAAAATCCATCAAGATATGAATACAGACCTAGAAAGAACTTTTTACAGAGTGTTCTTCAGTTAAAAATTTTTCTTGGTTTAAGTCCTGAACCACAAGGACTCCTTCCAACACAAAATCCAATTAAGTTGAAAATTTTCTGGGTTAATCTTGACTTGGGTCAAAAGGTAAATAACAGTGAATACAAGTCCCTCTATTCTGAGAGCCCTCACTCTCGAATTATTAAATATTCTTTACCATGGGCCAGAGTGGCTTCGAATATTTACCGATGGATCCCTTCTGTCTGATAGCCCTAATGCAGTTGTGAGAGTTTTCTCCAAACTTTTTTCCTTCTACGTCCCTGTGGGCCAAGGTACTGTGTTTGACGATGAAATTGCTGCGATTTGCGCAGCTCTGTCCCTGCTGCAGTGTCTCTTGGAAAAATTTTCAAGGGCTGTTATCCTCAGTGATTCTAGAGCTGCTCTGTTGCCTATTATTTCTAATAATAATCGCATAACACAGGACATAATGGGTTGTCGTCATCATCTTAAAAATCTGGCATCCCTTGAGAAAACTATAGCCCTGTGACGGGCTCACGCGTCTTTTCTTTAACATAACCTCTGGGTTCTTTGGTGGCCAAGATTAATGGCAACTTTTTTCCCACCAGCAAGAAGCGAAATGTGAACAAGAAAAGGCAAATAAGATACTTTAAAAGAACAGAAGTTTCAGAAGCGAGATGGCAATTTGGGGGGAATGTTATGTGAGAGACTAGAGGGTTTGCAGCCATTCGTGAAGTTTCCTGAAAAAGTAAACCATTAATACAAGGTGCATCCCTTGGGACCGCGCGTCCCTACGTTTCCCATAAGGTTGAAACTAAGTTTGGATTAAAGGGAGGACTGATTATTTGATATTAGGACTTGTATTATTAGAAGGGAGTAAGTGGATAAAATAGTTATAACTTAGAGAAAGTGGTTCCAAAAATTACGTGATTCTGTTTAAATATCACTGTGTGTTGTTTATTTTAGATTCTCGCTTATTTAAATTTCTTCTAAATTGTTAGACATTTAAGTTCTATTCTTAATAAAGTCATATTAAGAATTTAAAAAGTCTATTCGTTTTGCAAACCCTACACCTCTAGCTCCCTGGTATCAAAGATACGGTCACCATAGGGGCGGATCACGGCCTACAGTGGGTTCCTGTCCGCTGTGAAGTTCCAGGTAACGAGAATGCCGGCTTAGTGGCTAAAAAGGGTGCTTCTATCGTGCAGAAAATTTCTCATCCTATGTCCTTCCATTCTATTAAAATTCTTATTAAAAGATCTATCAAAGCCCGTGCTATTGTGTGCTGTTATTTGTGGAATATTTAAATAAAATGCATAAACTTTGTGTATACATTCTTCTATATATTTAATATTCTGACATATGAGTATTGATTACGATGAAGAAAAATTTTTTTGCTCCTCGCAATTGCTTGCAACAGACAAATATTTTATACAAGTCTTTTTAAGTCGTTTAAGTTATGAAAATTTTCAATCATTTTTATCAATACTATCTAAAATAATTACATAAATTAGACTTACCAACACTGCCTTCATATGATAGGTTCATAGCGTTAATTCCGTGGAGAGTAAGTAGTTAAGTAATATTTTACAGACATAAGAGTAAATTTTTCTTAAGAGATAGAGCAGAGGTGGAAAACCTTTTTACCATTAGAGTCCACATTTAAATTAGTTACTAATAAATGATGCCGCATTGGTTGATGTACCTATTAATGCAACTTTTATGAAATTATTAGTTTTTGTATAGTTTTAAGGTATCCGACTACGTTCGGAACCACGATTTTGCAAAAGCACAAAAACAGCTACTTTTTATGATATTTAGTGTCACTTAGATTAGAATACATGTATAAAATAAATATGTTTTGACAAAAAAAAACTTAAATACAATATTTTGGCAAAAAATTAAATTAGAATAACCTTTTTTTCAAAATGTTCTCTTTTTGTGAAAAATATTTCTATTATAATAATATTTTGCCTCTATATAGCTCAGACCTTTCTACAGAGGCTCAACTAGAATTTTTGAAATATATAACATAGAGAAGTGGATTTATCCATGTTTTACGACAACAGAGGGGAGCAATTTTAAGAAAAAAAAACGCCGATAATTATTTCAGTGGGTAGTAACTCTGAAAATATTTTGAATTTTTCAAAAATCATAAATGAGCCTCTGTACAGAGGTCAGAGCTATATACATGCAGAATATTATTATAATAGAAGCACTTTTAACAAAAGGAGAACATTTTGAAAAAAAGCTTATTCTAATTTTTGTGCTGAAATATTGTATTTAAATAATTTTTTTTGTCAAAATGTCCTTATAAAATAATTTTATGCATGTATTCTAATCTAAATGATCATATCGAAAATATTAAATAACAAAACGCGTTTTAAAATCACGGTTCTGAACGTAGTCGGATACCTTAACAATTAAGTACATTTTATAGAAATATTACAAAAGAAATTGAGTTTTTATTTATTTATTATTTAACAGAGAGAATATTTTTGTATTCACAGAAGGAACAAATATTAAGTAATTTCTCTATGAAAGCGTATACTTGTTAGAGATACAATAATACAATAAGAAAGAAGTAATAATAAGTAAAAGAATAAAACTAGATTTTTGCAATTAACGTTAGCAGCACCAGACGAGTTTGTTACCAGCACATTACCAGATTTACATAAGAGAAGCCACAAGCGTCTTTTTAGTACATAATTGTTGTATCTCAGTTAATAGAATCTTATAATAAAACACTTCATTAATATTCAAATTAGCATTTAAATGTCATTCATGCAAAAAAAAACAACATTTTAACGTACTTGGAATTGGTCAGAACAACAATAGTAAGAAAGTAGTTTTTTTTGTAGAGATCAAAAACATATCTGGTAGTGTCGCGTCTAAGTGGCGTTCTAACATTTAAAATTTTCAACTACCACCCCAAAACGTCATTGAAACATACATGCATTCATGCCGTTTTTTTTAATTCCATTAATTTGAAATTTGTTGTAATTTATACAAATAAATATTACTTAAAACTAGTGCTAGCTTTTATGAAGGCTGTACGAGAAAAAATCACGGAGGTCGCATGCATCCTCAAGGTAGCGGGTTCCGCCCTCTGTGATATTGAAAAAAGAAAGGTTATTAGATCTACATTCTATAAATCTTATAAAGGGGGTAAACCCATGTGATGGGTTCAAAAAATCAAAAAATTTCTTTTTTTATAAATTGTCCCAGTATCCATTCGGGAAACCCTGATTTTAAAACGCAAAAAAATTATTGATTTTTTATTTTAGATTAAACAAAAAAAGGTTTTTAAAAACAGGGCAAAAATTTTTTAAAACAAGCCAAAACATTAACGTAGAAACCTTTTTAAAAATGTTTCATTTGTGAAAAATCTTTAAAATAATATTTTGCCTGTATACCAGACCTCTCTCGAGGCTCAACATTTTTGAAAAAAATTCCTTTTTTTCAGAGTTAAAACCCATTGAAATAATTATCGGCGTTTTTCTTAAAATTTTCTCCTCTGTTGTCGTAAAACATGGATAAAACCTACTCTAAGTTATACATTTCAAAAATTCTAATTGAGCTCTGTACAGAGGTCTGAGCTATATACAGGAAATTATTATTACAAGAGAAGCTTTTTTCACAAAAGGAGAATATTTTGAAAATGGATCATTCTATGTTCATTTTTTGTCAAAAATATTGTTCTTAAATAATTTTTTATTGTAATACTATTCTTAAAACAATTTTTTTATATACATTTTCTAATCTAAGTGACACTAAATATCATAAATATTATCCGTTTACACACTTTTGCAAAATCGCGGTTCCGAACGTAGTCGGATACCTTAACATGTCTAGAATACGGTGGTAAAGTGATTTTTTTTAAAATTTGAAGTCGTTATGAAGATATAAGTGTTAGTAGAGCAGTTGTTCGGAGCGCTAAGTTAAGATTTTCACTCTTTTAATTAGACTTGAAACTTTAAGAGCGTTTTTCTCAAAACTGCGTTTTCCAAACTTTCCCCATCAAATATCAAGAACGGTTTGACCAAATGACTTCAAATTTTTAGGGTAGACTCCGCGTATATATACGCACCAAATGGACTACGATTATTGCAACATTCAAAACATACCTATTTTTTTTATAACCAAAACATAACAAAAAAAAAAACACCAAGTTTCCAATCATTTTTTTCAGAAGTCTACAAAAAAATCCAATTTTTTGATATTTTTAATTGAGTATATTCCATTTTGCTCATTTAAGTTTATAGATTAAAATGCCGTTAATTTGGTTTTTTTTTCAGATAAGCCAATTACATAGCTGGAATTGTGGAGGAAGTGAGCGTCCATTTTTTCGAGGTGTGTGTATTCATAGCACTATAACTCACGTTCTATTGGATATTTTTGGCTAAACATTTATATATACATACTCTCTTACAATTCATATAAATAAAAGATAAAAAACTTAAAGTTCTATCTTTAAAAAAAATTCCTTAGGAATGCTTAAAAAACAGGTCGTCACATGGGTGAACCCACTTAAAACTCTACACGTTTACATGTAATTAAATTTTTTATATTTACCTTTTTGTTTATCTAGAGCAGCATATACTTTAGCACAGGTACCCACTCCAAGCAATTCTTGCAGTTCAAATCGACTTCCGGGAGTTGGTAAATCTTCTAAATGTATCACTTGACTCACAGGGTCCATAGATTTCCGCCTATGTGACGTATTCTCAGCTGGATTTTCCAACATGATTTTGAATTCGACTTCTACTTAAAACTGAACTTAGTATGCTCAACAACTTGAATAAAGTTATTTACAAGTATGGCACTGTTGTCAGATATTTCAAATCAGATAATTTTAAAAGCTTGAATAGGCAAATATAGTCAGGGTTTGAAAGGAAGAGTAAAATTTGTAATTCTTATTACATTTGCTTTGCCTTTATTAAATAAGTACTTCTCGCTCAATTTATTTTCAAAGTTCTAAAATTTGTGTTAATTGTCCTTAATTAACTTAAATAAACTTATAACGAAAATAATTATTTTGATTTTAATAGAGGCAGATGATATAGAATAACGTAATCCTCCTTTAAGTTTTTTTGAATTTAGTTAATAAAAGGCTCTATATCCAAACGAGCACTTTCAATCGATTTTAAATACGAAGACTATTTAGTGTTCCTTATTTTATACAATGCAGGCAAATTTATTAAAAGCCTTAGATATGATCTTTTTGATCTTTTAGTTGAGTATTGGAGACTGTTCGGCCTCTAAACACTCGAAACAGAAATAGCGGATTCAAAGTTTCGCTTAGAGTACATATTTTTGTTAGAATTCATTGCATATAATAATAGCTTCAGTACACAAAACAACTCACTATACTCAAAATATACACAAAAAATGTTCCTGAGTGCTCCTAACCAATAGTAATAAATTGCTTAAGATCCTGACCACCTACAATTACATAATCACTGTGATATTTCATAAAGATCCCTACATAACATCAGAGGCAAACAGCAACTTGCTTTGATATTTCATCAACTGAACAAAACAAATCTTCTGACGTAAGCCGATACTCTAGAACTTGATTCAATATCCTTTCCACTTTTGTGCAATTGATAACAATACTTATTCAAAAGGCCAGAAACTGACTGTCAACAAATGCTCTAGCTATAACTCAGCATAATTTGTGTGGTCGATGCACAGAAGACATACAACTAAATACTTCCGTCCGCGACAAAGGACCCTTTGAAAGCATTCCACTGATCAGTAATTACCTGGGTTCTTGAATGGAGTGTTGAGTTGTTTGGAGCCTGACGGAGGGTGGTCGAGGAAAGGTCACTTTTGCACCTAACGTAAGGGCAAAGATCTTGTTTTGTGTGCACGTATAACTGTCAGATTATTTCGGTCGGCAGGTAATTGGACGATTGTAAGGTTTCGTCGATTGTACCCTACAGGATTATGTCTAGGGGTTGAGTATAAGTTGTAATTCTAAGACTGCGGTCATAGCATATACCAGGGGTGGCGAACCTTTATGGATCGACGTGTCATTTTTTCTAAAGAAATGTTTAATGAGGTATAGACGTGCCGTCAAATAATTTTGACTTGTGATTATTGGGAAAATAATAAAATTAAATACTAACCACTCAAAACTCTTTATTTACTATTAAAA
Organism: Trichonephila inaurata madagascariensis; assembly: GCA_019973955.1. NCBI lineage: Eukaryota > Metazoa > Arthropoda > Arachnida > Araneae > Nephilidae > Trichonephila > Trichonephila inaurata. Next base: position 43,675 of record BMAV01023290.1, on the reverse strand, counting down.
AATACATTTTGCACTGTATAGCAGTAAATGGTTTGGATATACGTGTAATTCAAGTTAAAGTAACATTAGTGTGACTTCTGTTGTTGCCGATCAGATGACAAATAACTTACATTAGGACTGTAAAATGTTACTTTTAGCAGAACACATGCTGAATTAGTCATCTGCCAAATGGTTTTCTAAGAGAGAGTCTTAAATGTTATTCATCTCTGAAAATAATGACTCACAGGCATGAGAGAGTCTTAAATGTTATTCATCTCTGAAAATAATGACTCACAGGCATATGTATATGAAAATGTGGTTATAAAATAGCATGAATCAGCGTCTTCAAACAGTTAAATGTATCTCGAATCGAATTCCCTGCTTCCAAAATTTCATTACTGTCATTTTTACTATATATCAATTCAAACTTTTTCCTTGTTTCAGTATATTTTGGAATCCATGTTGAACTATACTGATAATAAATCAGTTGCATATCAAATTTTTTAGTTTCCTACCAGTAGAACTGTGGAATAAGCTTAGTTTATATATCAAATAAAGTCACATCAGGGTGCATAATAAATTTGAGTGTTTCCTTATTTGAACTGAGAACATTTTGCTGAAAATTCCTTGATTGAAGAATCATTTACCGAAATAAATTCTTCTATAACTTTTTTTTCTTCTGGTTTCTCATGTGTACCTAAATCTTTGATTTTTTTTTCAAGTTTGTGACGTACTTGTAGTTTCTTGTAATAATATCGTTTATGAAAACATGCAGTTTAGCGTCAAAAGCGTGAATGAGATCTCTCATGAGGATTACTTCATTGTGAACTTTATTATTTTGGACTAAAAAGCAAACTATTTTGATTGGTGGCGTGCCCAAAATAATGTATCGCGTGCCATTGATGGCACACGTGCCACTGGTTCGCCATAACTGGCATATACCATGTTCTGTAAGAGACAGCTTAGGGTAAAAAATATTAATAAATAGTAAAATGAGGACTTAAGGAAATTTAGTTTAATTAAAAATTAATTTTGAGATGTGTATTTATAGTCATAAAGATTCAAATTTTTCGATCAAAGATAAGTGATCAGCAAAACGTGAATTGAAATAATAATAATAATAATAATAATAATAATAATACAATGTTGTTTAAACTTGATGTGGTTGTTTAAATTACCTGGGATCAATTTTTCAAACAAGCAGATGTTTTTTATTAAGTTAAAAAATTTTTCGATAAGTACTTTTTAAGATGTTATTCCGAAAATTTTTATTTTAAGGTTACTGACTTCGTTCGGAACCGAGAATTTAAAAACCCATGTAAACAAATAATTTTGTGATATTCAGAGCCACTTGGATTAGAATATATATAGTAATATTGTACTGTGGAAATATCTCTGAAATTTCTTACGTAATTTACTGCTGATCATGTGTTTAATAAATTGCAATTGTAATTTTCTTTTTTTTATATTACTCGGCACCCTGTTTTACGGAATGATACTACTTTTTTTAAAAATAGCATAACTATTTTTAAATATCAATCGTGCTACTAAAATTGTTGTCAATAAAGTCTGTGTTCTCATCAAAAATTCAATCTTAAAAGTAATATGTATTTTTTCTGGTTTAAAATTTAGCAGTGATATCTTGTACGCCCGGTGTTCGCTTCTGGTATATATTTAACCAGTTTTTGCGGGTTTCGCATTATTTTTCTCCATTTTTCGTGATCATGTTTTTGCTTCAGGCATTTGTTGATGGCGTTATCGAAATTACCAAATAGTTAGCTTATCGTTAAATAAAGAGTTTTTATGAGGTGTTTTTACTTGGGGATTGGGACAGTGGCGTACAGCTGGACAGTGCGCTGGCGTCATTAAATCTTTTAAAAATTAAGTTGTTTCATTATCTATTGGTGCGGATAATTTAAATTTCTTTCTTTAAAAATATTTAAATAGATCTCATGATTCCCAATATCATCAAAAAGTACCAAATTAACTAATACTGAGGCCAATTTACGCACCCACGCCAGAACATCAATGCTGAAGCATGGAGGTGGAGTAGTTCTTGTTCCACATAAATTCATGGGATTAAACTCCTTTCTTCATTTACAAGTTATTATAGGCCCATCGGAACCATAAATGTTGAATTATTTGCATTCCCAATCAATTTGTTGTCAATTTTGAATTTTCTGAAACTTAATCCTAAGAACCTAGTTGGATCAATAAAACATGGAGGTGGAAGTGTTCTTGCGTTGGGGTGTAAACCGGCCACAGAATTAGGTAATTTGATATTTTTTTGATGGTATTGTGAATTATGAGCTCTATTTAAATATTTTAAAGAGAAATTTTAAATTATCCGCACGAAATTTGGATATTGGAAACGACTTAATTTTTTAACTGGGTAATGACACCAAACGCACTGCTCTCAATGTACGCCACTGTTGTCTCTATAACTGTCCCCAAATTCTGAAAACATCTCCTCAAACTCTTTATTTAGCCCAGTAGAACATATTTGTGAGATTGATGAAAAAAGAAACATGACAAATAAACACAAAATATAGAGTAAAACAATGATCGCAGAAGAATGGAGGAAAATCGGGATGCAGAAATTACAAAAACTGATTAAACTATTATACCAAGAAGCTTAAAAGTTGTTGTGGACACTATAAGATATCCTACTAAGTTCTAAAATAAGAAAGAAATACAATATTTAAAGCTAAGTCGAGTTTTTTGTTAAGTGTACGAAGACTTGTGGCATAATTTTTTAGTAGCTTTTTGATTATTAATTTTTAAAAAAAAAATAGTTATACTATTTTTAAAAAATTAATTATGTCATTCTATTAAGAACAAGTTGCAGATATATTAAAAAAATTACAATTACAATATATTAATTTTTATTAGTCGAAAACACTAAATTTCATAAGAAATTGCAAGTGTACGAACACTTTTGTGGCCCACTGTAAATTAGTTCGAAGTATATTATTACAAGAAATGCAATTTTTTGGTAAAAAATGAAGAAAGATTGACAGATTTTGAATACATTCTCCCTTTATGGAAAATTTTTCGTAAATAATAAAATTTTGTATATAAATTGCGAAGACTTCTGCACAGTGCCTCAAATAGGGGATTTTTGAAATACATTATTTTCAAAAGTGTGGATTTTGATATTTTAATATATCAGAGTACAGAAATTTTAGCAAAATACACCGTTTAATAATTTATTTGATCGTAACTCTTAAATAGTGTGAATTTTTCTGAACTCATAGTTCAGCTATATATAGGCAAAATATATTATTAGTATAGAAGCATTTTTCATAAAAGGAGAATGTGTTTTGAAAATATGTAATTTTATTTATATTTTTTTTCCAATGTATTTCTTGCAGTAATATTCTTAAAACAGTTTTATGACTATATATTTGTATCTGCGACATTGAATATATATATATATATATATATATATATATATATATATAATTATTTACAGTTAAGAGGATTCACCCATGTGATGGCCTGTTTTTTAAGCATTCTTAAGGAATATTTTTTGAAGACCAGTAAAAAAATAGAACTTTATGTTTTTTATCATTTATCTATATGTATTTTAAGTGTATGTATATATATGTTTAGCGAAAAATAACCAATAGAACGTGAGTTATATATCGCTGTGAACACACCCTCGTCGAAAAAATGGACGCTCATTTCCTCCATGATTCCTTCTGATTGGCTTATCTGAAATAAAAAAAAAATTAACAGCGTTTTAATCTATAAGCTTAAATGTCCAGAATGGTCTATACTCAATTAAAAATATCAAAAATTGGACTTTTGGCAGACCTCCGAAAAAAATGTTTCGAATTTCATGTTTTCTTTGTTATGTTTTGAAATGTTTTGACTTTTGAAATGATCGTAGTTCGTATATGTGCGGAGTCTACCCTATGAATTTGAAGTCATTTGGTCAAACTATTCTTGAGATATGACGGAGGAAATTTTGAAAAACAGAGTTTTGAGAAAAACGGGTATAAAGTTTCTAGTCCGATTAAAACAATGAAAATCTTAACATAGAGCTCCGAACAGCTGCTCTTTTAATACCTGCTTCTTTATAAAGACTTCGAATTTTAAAAAATCACTTTACCACCGTATCGTAAACATGTTAAGAAAGCAATTTATGAAAAAAAAAGATTTTGATTTTTTGAATCCTTTACATGGGTGAACCCTCTTAAAGACTCTTTCAAAATCACATTTCCGTACGTATTCCCATGCCATAAAAATCTCATTTTAAAGACTAATTAAGCCTTAGTACTGATAATTTTTAATAATACCGAACAAAAAATATTTTCTCATCCAGAACAATATATTCCAAAAATGTTTTCTGCTGGAGGTAAGAAGATATGAAAAAAAAAAAAAAGTCATTTGTAACTATAAACAATTTTAAAATTAAATTAACTTGAGAATATATTTTAAATTTAATTTTTACCACAGTTTTAGTCTTTCTGAGATCTGTTTCATAATAAAGAGTAAGCTCTGTGTTTAACGCAAGAATTGTTTTTTTTCTGAATCTCCAGAGTATAGTCATCTGAGGACAATTCCTTAAAAAAGCGAATAAATATTATTGTTTTTTATATAATGCAATTGGTGATAATTAAAATGTCAAAATATTTCAGATTTTTCAAAATCCTAGATACTGCATTAATTTTAATTAATTTATTTTGGCAGTATTTTGCTTAAATTTTTTTTTACTTATCTAGGTAATTTAATTTTTAAAAATGTTTTTATAAATATAGAAATTTTAAAACTGAAAGCGTTTACTAATATTTGTACATGTTCTCATTAGTACATTCTTATGAAATAATTTTTTGATGCAAAATCTAGAAATTTTCTGATTTCAAAATGTTTCCTAAAATTCAGCCTTAAAGTTTTGAATGGATTTAAGTAAAGCATTTCTTTTCTTGTACGTACTTTAACATTTTCATAAGGTTTTCCGTTTTTTTTCAACTATACTAGCGATTCATACAGAAACAGCAAAACAAATCCGATGTGATTATTTTAGAAGTTTTTTTACATTCTCAAAGTATTTGAAAATGTATTGCAAATCAAATTAACATTATTGGAACCTTTGTAATTTCTCGTTTAATATATCTTGTATTTTATATATAAGCTCACTATAATGTATATATTATTTAAAATTCTTTGATTGGAGTTACCTAAACAATACAAAATGAATAAGGTAACAAAAAATGAATGTTTTTGATTCATATAACTTTCGAAATATAATTGAACTATTCCTAAAAATGTGGTTTTGCACGAAATGCATTTATACAGTTTACGATTATAGATATTGAGTATTTGTAGCATCTATTGATTAAATGTTTATTAAGAAATATGAAGACTATTGGCAACAGATTTCGTTATCTCGAGCCTCGGTAAAGTTGTGAGAAGATATCTGAGGCGCACACGCACGCACGCACGCACACACACACACACGCTCATTCCGGCTACACAAACGTGGCCATGACCAATTGTCTATCAAGAAAAGAAAATAAGCTTTGGTAAGGAAGACAATTTTAAGCGGGTTCGGCACTTCCATAGGAGCGCATGTTTAATTACGTAAGTTTATGTACCTTTTTCTCAGAAACTATTTGCTATACTCATGAATGAAATTTTTACAGTAGATTATATGTACTATCAACAAAACTTTCATGAAGAGTTTTGTCTTTTTGTTAAAAATTAAAATAATTATGAATTTTTTAAAAAATGCAAATTTTTTTTCTTTAAAATTTAGTTTAAAAATACATTATCTAAAACAGTTCACTAGATATATCTTATTGCCCCCATTAAAATGTGTAAACATGTTGAAAGTATGTGGTCACTGAAAATTTTTGAAGATCCTACACACTAGTTTTTTGAGAAAAGGTACATAAAGGAAAATACGTATTTGAGAAAACAGGCCTTAAAGTAAGAATTTGTAATTTGTCAATGAGAGTGGCTTTCTTTTAAAAAATAAAGAAAAATACTTCTAATTATCATTTTTCTATATATTATATATCATTTTAAACAGAAATGTTTGAACTTTTAAAAAAATGTAAAGAAGTCAAAATCGATAAGTTTCCAAAAATTCATGTGCCAGACTAAAACTAACACTAATTTTTATCTACGATATCTTAATTTAATACAGACAAATAGCAACAACTATGAAGCAAATTTTCTTGATACAGAAATTAAATTAAAAGGTAATGCTATAGTTATTAATACATTTATGACAAAAAAAGAGAAGAATTTAAATTCAATAATATAAAATTACCTGATTGGAAGAGTTCATGTTTCTATATTCAGAAATATTGTTATTAATTACACTCAACGCAATAAATTTCTCGTTTAAAAAACTCAGAAAAAATTTTAAAAAAAGATACAACAATTTCACTAAATATTGCTTAATTCAAAAATACCCAAATGATTTTATAAATCGTATTTTGAATAAATAAATTCCAAATATTAAATATTAAAATTCTTTTGGTTATTAATAGTTTATTATTATAAATTTATCATTTTATCCAGATAATATAGTTAGGTCCATATTCTAATATTAGATAAAATTACTTATTCCCTTAGTTTTATTTTAAAGGTTGTTTATTTTTTAAATATTTATATACATTTATAATATTAGTATCCCTAAAGTAATGGTAGTATGTATAATCACTTTTTAATTTTTTATTTCTATTATTTTAAGTTTTTTTTTAAGTTCTACTATTTAGCCTCTCATTCTTTGAATTTGCATTTGGGTCCAGAATCTGGCAATAACCTATTAATTGTACTCAGATTTAGCGCGGGCTAGGCATTTTTGAATGCAGTTTTTAAGTAAATTACCGTTTACTTGTAATAGATTTAGACATTCTATCCATTTTCAATAGTTTTTTGTTCATGATTGTAACAGAAAGGGGGAAGGTTGGCTTGCCAAAAAATATTTTCAACCCCACTTTTAAACAAAATATTTTATATGTAAGAACTGTCATAACTCAGGATTGTTTATAATACTGTAGCATTCTTTTTTTTTTAATTTCAAATTCTATTATTTTAATTTCTTATCTTTCCTTTCTAAAATCTAATGTCTGGCTATCTTGCAATTTCGATTTTTTATCAATTCTGATAATATTATTGTTTATTCATCTCTCTTTAGTAGAGAATTTTGACTATATATATATATACGTATGTATACAGTCGGACCTCTATATAACGAAGTCGCTAAATCCCGGGAAAAAGATCGTTATATGGAAAATTCATTATATAAAGGTTCATCTTTTAATATATTTTATATATAAACCCCACAAAACAAATATTAAATTCATACACACTATATATTAAACAAAGTAATTATATTCACACCTTTTTTAAAATGAATATATGTTTATTTTATATATTTTACCCATGAAAAAAGGAAGAAAAACTGCAAGGTTAACAAGAAAAAAGAATGTCGAAGAATGCACTGTATTTTCAATTTTAAGGAAATAATTTGACATTAAAATTAACGAATTTTAAGGACATTTTCTAATTTAAAGCATACAAGTAATATTAAACATACATTATTTTATAACTAGAACAACTCCACTCAATGTGAAAGAGGATATCGAAGATGTTTCTAGTGAACTGGACAGTGTGGGTTAAAGGTTGCACTTCTTGAATGAAACGTCGAGAACTCTATTGCTCTCGGCGAGTTAGGATCTAATAAAACCAGTTCAAGATTATGACCACCCTAAAATGTGTTAAAGAGATAATAACTTGAAATGCTTAGAAATACTTTAAAAATTGGAAGAAAAAGAAAATGAATCTCAAAAGAAAAAGTTGGTTATATAGAAAATGCACTTCGCTATAGAGAGGTTATTTGGCGAATAAAATCATGAAATGTTCAAGGTTCCGGTAAAAAGTTCGCTATATAGAAAAATTCGCAATATAGAGGTTCGACTGTATATATATTACATGACAAAATTCTGATTTCAAATAAATAAATAATGCATTTAACTATATTAATTAGTGATCTAGTCAATTAATTAATTTGGTGATCCACTAGTGATCTAGTCAATTAATTAATTTGATGATCCACTAGTGATCTAGTCAATTAATTAATTTGGTGATCCACTAGTGATCTAGTCAATTAATTAATTTAGTGATACATTAGTGATCTAGTCAATTAATTAATTTGGTGATCCATTAGTGATCTAGTCAATTAATTAATTTGGTGATCCATTAGTGATCTAGCCACCAATTAATTTAGTGATCCATTGCGATCTAGTCAATTAATTAATCTAACGATCAATTAGTGATCTATTCAATTAATTAATCTGGTGATCAATTAGTGATCAAGTCAATTAATTAATTTAATGATTCATTAGTGATCTAGTCAATTAATTAATTTGATGATCCATTAGTGATCTAGTCAATTAATTAATCTAGTGATCAATTAGTGATCTAGTCAATTAATTAATCTAGTGATCAATTAGTGATCTAGTCAATTAATTAATCTAGTGATCCATTAGTGATTTAGTCAATTAATTAATCTAGTGATCCATTAGTGATCTAGTCAAAAATGGCACATCTTTCAATTTTTCCACGAGTCTATATAAGAGGGAAATTTTAACATTAAATGAGAGGCTTTCACGGAACCCTAAAAAGGCCCTGGGAACCCCAAGGGTCCATGGACCATAGTTTAAGAGCCTCTATTCCAGAGATCTAGGTATTCGGAGTCTCAATATGCGGATGTCCCTTTTCTTAGATTAACGCGTTGTCACTGTTGGGGCTTCGGAAGCCCTTCATTTAAATCAGACGCCCCTGCTCTGGCTTAGAATCTCATCAAACAAAGAAGCTGTGATTCTCTCAAATACGAACTGTTATGTGTGTGTGTGATGTCCAATCCTCAAAATAATCCTACACGAAACATCTATTTGGAATGGTGAAAATGTAGCAGTAAGATCAAGGAAGAGATATGTTAGAGAAATAAGCGAATTATAAACTGGTTATCCAGGAGCAGTAAAAAAATAGAAACATTTCTATGTGAAATTATTCTTTTTATTATTTCAATATTCTTAGGTGTTTTTTGGAAGATAAAAAGGCACTGAAGAGTTTTGTATGACAACATAAAACGCGCGCGCGCGCGAATACTTATTTTAAGGTAAATGACACTACACAAAAATTGTTCTACTTAAGGTATCCGACTACGTTCGGAACCGTGATTTTGCAAAAACGTATAAATGGATAATATTTATTATATTTAGCGTCACTTAGATTAAAAAATGTATTTAAAATTGTTTTAAGAATAGTATTACAATAAAAAATTATTTAAGTACACTATTTGGACAAAAAATGAACATAGAATGACCCATTTTCAAAATATTCTCCTTTTCCGAAAAATACTTCGATTATAATAATATTTTGTCTGTATATAGCTCAGACCTCCGCACAGAGACTCAATAAAATTTGTGAAATATATAACTTAGAAGTGGGTTTATCCATGTTTTACTACAACAGAGGGGAGAAATTTTAAGAAAAAAAACACTGATAATTATTCAAATTGGTGGTAACTCTGAAAATAATGTGAATTTTTCAAAAATCATAGTTGAGCCTCTGTACAGAGGTCTGAATTATATAAAGGCAAAATATTATTATAATAGAATAATTTCTTATAAAATGAGAACATTTTGAAAAAGGTTATTCTAAGTTAATGTTTTGCCAAAATATGTATTTAAATAATTCTTTTTGTTTCATTGTCCTTAAAACAATTGTATGCATGTAATCTAATCTTAAGTGACAACAAATATCATGAAAATTATCCATTTATGCGTTTTTTAAAATCACGGTTCCGAACGTAGTCGGATACCTTAATACGTTTTACTGATTATTAAAAATCATTTAAGTAAAACTTAATAAAAAAGGATTAGATAATAATTCTGTGGTATTCATAGCCGTGATTTATATAGAAAAAATGCATACATGAATATATTTTTTTATAATTGGTGTCAGTTGAATTAGAATGTTCATATTAATATGTTTTAAGAATATTATTACGAGAAAAAAATTATTTAAATACAATTTATGGCAACAAATAAAGAAAGACATATTTTCAAAACATTCTCTTTTTATGAGAAAATTGCTTTATTAAATTAATATTCAGACTATGTACAGCTTGGGCTTCCATACCAGAGCTGAACAAGAATATTTGAAAATTTCGCATTATTGCCAGAAAGAGTTACGATCGATTGAAACAACAACGTGCGTTTTTTGTTAAAATTTCTCTATTCTGATATATCAAAATATGAATAAAATCCACTCCTAAATTATGCATTTTAAAAAATCTTGTTCATCCCCTGTATAGAAGTCCTAGTCAAAATATTATTATTATTGTAGCATTTTTCATAAAAGAAGCATGTTTACAAAATATTTTTTTCTTCAAGTTTTGCCGAAACAAGTATACAAAAAAAATTTTTTAATTCAATTCCTACTTAGGTCAACGAAAAATTTTATTTTAACTACTTTTTATTAAATAGTTCCAATTAATATAAATATGTATATACATAGGACAGAATCACAACATTAAGTGGTAATTAGTTTTTCTAATTATCATTAAAGTATCGTATTGTCCTTTTAATTTCAGTCCAACTGAATGCTTTAACACGTGAGAAAAAAACATTTTCAAGTTTTGACACAAGTCGCCAAAGTCGCTAAGTCGCCAATGTGGCTGTATATGTAATTCTTTAAATAATTAGTTTTAATCCATTAATTTATATTAATTATAATTAAATTATTGTATTGTCATCCAAAATGATCCTGTATATAAAATTTCAGCTCAATTCAGCGTTTTAAAATGTATTTTATTTAACGATCGAAAGTTCCACCAAGATAAATAAATAAATATACAAATATATAAATAAAAAAATTTATAGACAGTGCGAGCTAATAGTAGGAATTGAAAAAAAAAGTTTTTAAAGTCCCGATTCAGAACGTAGTTGGTCACCTTAACTGTCATTTTTTAATTTGTACGTTGTCATGGAAACACGGTGGGAACTTAAAAAATACGATAATGTAAGTGAAAATTTTTATAACGTGTTTTAAGCAAAAAATTTTATTTCTTCGTTTGTTTTTGGTATATTTAATTGGTTTACTATGACAACCATAAATTTTTTTTCTTCTTATTTTATTTTATTTGTAACTTTCTAACTTATTGTGTAAAACTCTGAACACCAAAAATAATGAATGTGCAGGAATAGTTCCTGATTGTCAAAAAAGGATTTCAGTATGCTTGTTATAAAGATATATAAATTTAAAGCATTGTGACATTTCGTTATTTTAATAAAGAAACTTAAAAATTCGTTTGAAACTTATATAACAATTAAATGCTGAATTTTCATGTTGCAAATATACTATTAAGTATTAGTTTGGGTTATTTTCATTTAGAACTGCTAGAAAAATTTCGTTCTTTCAATATTGTGATAAAATGTTTTAAGAAAAGTTTTAATTCTATTAGTTTTTTAACAAGTAGCAGGAAAGAATAATTTTTGTTTATTAACATAAATACTTTTACTTATGCATCAGTTTTACTCAACACACACATAAAATATATAAATACCCATACATCACTTTTAACTCAACAAAATTTTTTAATATATTAGTTGTTCGAATATGAATTCAAAATTGTGTTTTGTAGTCAGACATGTAATTAGATACTTTTACGAATTTTTACTGTCTTGCTTAAAAAAAGTGTTCGTTGAGTGAAAATAAAAGAAAAATGTAACTTATTTAAATATTTTTTTAAAGGTGCCTGCGGATTGGTAATTACAATTGCAGACATAGTACAGTTTCCAGAAGCTATTATCACTTTAAGTGTGGCACCATATAGGTGGCCACCAATTGCTACAGTGTAATTTTGACGCCCAGTTTCCTCCCCAGGTAGTGGCCGTGGTAGCCTAGTGTCAAGTATAACGGACTCGTGGCCGTGTGTTAGAGCCTAGTACCGCTGAAGACCTGTCGTATAGGAGCGATGCACGTTAAATCTGTCCAGAGCTCAAACGTTCCGCACTGGTGTAATGTGGTAGTTAGGAAGGGAGTGCCAGCTCAGATGTCGTCCTCGTCCCTTGACCATGATTTAAAATTACAAGGTTCGTCAAAAAAGCCCTCAAGTAGCTGAACAGTACGACGTTAATATTCACTCACCCACTCACTCCTCCCCCAGACAGAGGTACCTGAGATCTGAAGATGCAAAATTGTTCTAGGAATTTAATTTTGCCGAGAGTACCCAAGCCAAACAGGCACTCTTTGGATCTTTAACGTGCCGCATAATCATATGATATGGATGCAGTCACTTTTCTACATCATAAAAATCCACCGACTTGAGCCGGGGTCGAGCCCGCAACCTTGGGTACAGAGAGCCAGCCACAAACCAACCCCGCCACCCATCCGACTTTTTGCATGAATTAACTGGGAGGAAATAAATAGCTTAGATAAAATTCAAATTGATTGCAAATGATTAAAAAATATTTTTTTTCCAAATTCTTGTGAAACATGACATTTAAATATTAATGAGTAATTTCTAAAATACTTTTTTATTAATTTATCATTTTTTTTTACTCTTTTGACTAATTTTTTTCTTTACATCGAGAAAGATAACTAACATAAATTTTTTAGCCATCTGGTTCAAATTTAAAACGATATAGTCAAACATATACAAAAAAAAAAAAAAAGAGAAACATCAAGTATAAGTCAGTTTAAAGAATTATTGGATTATTAATAGCCTTGAGATGTATTTTATAGCAAAGCGCAAAAATAAATATTAATAACCAACAAAAACATTACGGAATTCATTTTCCAAGTACATTTAATATTAAAAAGAAATATCGGATTTGTCATTAAAATTTACGCAAACATTTTTTTCCAATTATGAAATAACCTTAAAGAAGCAATTATTTACATTTATTTTGATAATTATTTGCATTAAAAATTTCATTTCACAATTTCTGCCTTTCTCGTTTTTCTTCCGTCCTTAGCAAAAAGATAACAATTATTTAATGCAATAAAAAAACCGGAAGAATTCTCATTAAATTTTTAGAACAGCTCCATTTTAATTAATGAATTTAACTACAGATGTGAAAGTTTATCGAAGCAATTTAATGTTTTTTTTTATTTTGCTGTGAAAATAATTATGAACACTGTTTTTTAATCTATAAATAATTAATTACTGCAGATCTTTTCACATTTAGTATTAAATCTACCTTTTTGCAGACAATTGTGAGAGCTTTGAACAATATACTAGTTAGCATGTTTCTTTTTTTTTGTAGGAATTTAATGTGATATATCTTTCAAAATGAACATAAAATTCTATATTTAAACCTTTAGATCTTTTTAATAGTAAAACATAATTTTTGGTTTTCTAACTTGGTTTTTACCATAACTTAACGAATTAAATTTACAATGATTTTTCTGCACTAGCATATTCTTATGCAGAATTCATGTGTTTGATCAAAGTTTTATAGTAAAAAGCCTGCATTATTCAAAAGTAAGAACATGTATTTATTGTGGAAAATATGATCTGATTGTGTGTTTAATAACACCCCATTTTGAAGCTACACAAAGGATATAGGTGGCGCATCGCGTAATTTTGAATCTCGGTTAAGTAACGAGGATGAAATTCGAGGTAGAAATCCCTTCTCCAAAATTATACTCCTCTCCAACATGAGAATATTGAATCTTGACAGGTGCATCAAATCCCCTAAACAGCGAGCTTACAGTAATATTAGAAGTCGGCCCTTCAAGTCGACATATATATATATATATATATATATATATGCAGCTGGACCTCTATATAAGTAAGTCGCTAAATCTCGGAAAAAAGTTCGTTATATGGAAAATTCGTTACATACAGGTTCATCTTTTAATATACTTTATAAACCACATATAAAAAATTTTAAATTCATAAACACTATATACTAAAAAAAGCATTTATTCACACCTTTTTTAAAATTAATATATGTTTATTTTATATATCTTACCCATCAAAAAAGAAAGAAAGAAAGAAAGAAAAACTGCAAGGAAAACAAAAAAAAAAGAATTTCGAAGAATGCACTGTATTTTTAATATTAGGAAAATAATTTTATACTAAAATTAATGAATTGTAAGGACATTTTATAATTTAAAGTATACAAGTAATATTAAACATACATTATTTTATAATTAGAACACGGGACAACTCCTCTGAGGGTGAAGGAGGACATCGAAGATGTTTCTAGTGAACTGGGCAATGGGGGTTAAGGGTTGCACTTCTGAGTGAGTAAATGAATATTAACATCGCACTGCTCAGTTACACGAGGGCTTTGGGCGACGAACCACGTAATTTTGAACCATGGTCAAGTGACGTGGACGATACCTGAACTGACAACTCCCTCTTTGCACTTCTTGGATAAAACGTCCAGAGCTCTATTGCTCTCGATGTGTTAGGATATAATAAAACCTGTTCAAGATTTATTACCACCATAAAATGTGTTAAAGAGAGAATAACTTGAAATTTTTCCAGAAATACTTTAAAAGAAGGGAGAACAAAAATTGAATCCCAAAAGAAAAAGTTCGTTATATAGAAAATGCACTTCGCTAAAGAGAGACTAGTTAACGTAGAAAATCGTGAAATGTTCAAGGTCACAGGAAAAAGTTCACTATATAAAAAAATTTGAAAATGTAGAGGTTCGACTGTATATATATATATATATATATATATATATATATATATATATATATCAGCCACATGAACGTGACCATCACCAACCGTCAAGGAAACAAAAGAATACGAACTTTTATAGTAATGCTTTTATAAATAGAAAATAATACATCCTTTTTATATGTATCATCATTTCTTCATGTATAAATTTATGTATATCGATCTATCTATCTCTATATATTGTTGTTTTATTATATATATTTGAGCAGAAGAGCGATTTTTTTACTCACTCCTTACGAAATATCCAGAACTGTTAGAACTACACACGTGAAATTTGGTAGGGATGTTTCTTTTGTAGATTTTTTAACAGATCCGTTAAGAACTACTAGATGAGGGATGGCGAACCAATGGTTCATGACACGATATTTGGGGCACGCCACCGATGAAAACGGTTTGCATTTTTGTTCAAAATAACAAAGTCCACTATGAAATATTACGATCAAACGCGAGTGATTGGTCTCGGTGTGGCAGGAACCACACTCGTTTGTTGTTATCTTGTCTCCTTAGTTACGTCGTGTGCTACAGTTGCTAATGATGCAAAAGTTGTCAACACATAGCATGGTAAATTTTGTTGAAACAAATGTATTTTAAAGTTTGTTTGTGTTATATTTACGATGTTTAGCCGTTATTTAACATGGCTAGTTCAGCAAAAAATAATAAGTGCTAGATAGTAAGTATAACATAGAATTTAGAAAACGGATATCAGACACATTTCACTGTTTGAAAAAGCTGGCACATGCTATTTTAACCATATTTTCATCTACCTATGCATGCGAGTCATTATTTAAAGAAATGAATAACATTCAAGACTTTTCAAGATCGTTTGGTAGATGACTCCAATTCAGCATGTATTCTGCTAAAAGCAACATCTTACCATCCTAATATAATTTATTTGTTATCTAATCTGCACTAACAGAAGTCACACTAATGTTACTTTAATTTGAGTTACACGTATAACTTAAATATTTACTACTATACGGTGCAAAATGTATTTTTTCGTAGTAAATAAAGATTTTTGAGTTGTTGGCATTTAGTTTTATTATTTTCCGAATAATCACAAGTCAACATTATTTGACGGCACGTCTGTAACTCATTAAACATTTCTTTAGAAAAAACGGCTCGTTTCTCTTTACAGGTTCGGCATCCGTGTACTAGGTCTCCTTCTTTGAACTATTAGACATACAAATTTGGAATCTGGTGCACATGGGTTTTTGTTGTTGTTATTGTTGAGTAGAGATCTGCTAAGAACCGAGTTTTGGGTTCAAAAATTAATTCGAGTGAGTGAATAGATATTAACGTTACACTGTTCAGCTACACGAGGGCTTTGAACCATGGACAAGTGGCGTGGACGACACCTGAGCTCAGTGTCACCCCTCTTTTACTAACTACCACATTACACCAACGCTGGACGTTTGAGCTCTGGACAGATTACACGTGCATAGCTCCCTTACACGGTGGGATTTTAGTGGCAATAAGCTCGAACTCGTGACAAGGCCAGCCACGATCCGATACCTTGACAACTCAGCTACCGCGGGAATGGAAATTAATTCGAAAGAATTGATTAAGAGATGTGGGATAGCAAAGGCCTTATAGATACAAAAAATCCCCATTTTTGGACTATTAGGCCTGCAGACTTTGAATTTCGTCGGCATGTTTAATTTGTTATGTAGAGATCCACTAAGAACACATTTTGAGTAAATCGATCCGCAAAAAGGGAACGTAAAAATGAAATATATATTTTTGGGGGAATTTTAAATATTCGCATTTTTGAACCATTAGATTACATCAACATTTGGTAGGCATGTTACTTTTATGGAGAAGAGTTCCTCTAAGAATGGGGTTTTCAAAAATCGATTTTGTAGGGGTGGTGCGAAAAGTTAAAGAGGGGCGTTATATATATATATATATATATATATATATATATACCTGATTTTGAACTGTTAGATTCACATACTTGAAATTTGGTAAGCAAGTTTCTTTTGAAGATAAGAAATCCGCTAACAACGGATTTTACAGAAATCGTCTTCTATAGTGGGAGTGTGAGGAGTTATTGGGCGAATAGATACACATAAAATTCCCGTTTTTCAAACTACTAGATCCTTAAGTAATGAAATTTGGTATTCATGTGTTTTGTTTTGTTTGGTTTTGAATTAAAATCCACTAAAATCGGGTCTTACGGAAATTTATTCTCAAAGGGGGTACATTGATAAAAAAATTCCATTTTTGAACTATTAGATTTAGACTTTAAATTTGGCCAGCATTTTAATTTGTTGAGTACAGATCCACTAAAAATGTGTTTCGCGAAATTTATTTCGGGGTAGGGGTTTCTGGAATGTAAAAGATAATTCTACATCAATTTTAGAAGTTTAACTCCTGTCCTTTTTCAAATTAAGAATCTATAAGAATGTTTTTAAATATATATATATATATATATATATATATATTCTAGGACTTAGATATCGATAATTCAAAAAAGTAATATACAATCATATAACACCACGAAAACCCAACTAAGCGTGTGGTCCACATTCGTATTTATTAAAACGAAATCAGTTGAATAATATGTTTATAATTTAAATACGTGGTGTTTTTCGGGAAGGCATGGCTCATTATCAAAACAATCACGCAATAACTGTTGCCAATATGCGATACGTAAAATAAAATTATAACCGTCCGTTGTTAATATATTTATATATTTTAGATTTTATCTTTACTACTTATTTTTTTAAAGAAAAGTAAGCTAAGAAATATTGAAACATAATAAAAAAAATAGTAAATAGAGTTGCATGTTAATAAATCCATAAATAAAACTTTAATTGAGTGTCAAATATAATGATTTTAAATCCCCCTCCCCCAAAGTTAATTGCATTAAGCTTTTAAAGGTAAATAATAATAAATAACAATGATGCATTTATAAACATGACATTTTTAAAATTAATGAATTTAATGCTACTATTTGAAAAATAGGTTTAATTTTGTTTTTTCGAAAAATAAAAAGTTCCCATTTAAAGTTACATAAAAAAATAAATTATATTTATATTTTTCGACTTGAAAATTTTAGCTTTAATTACTTCTCTAAGCTTGACAATAAATAAATTTAAATATTATCTCAATGTTAAGTTATATATAATTACGATTAAATCAAATTTTGATTTATATCTTTGAAGAATAATTTGGAAATCTCTATCAAGTAGATTTTCGCATGCCGAATATACTTTTCTGATCTATATATTTATCAACAGATGGCAGTGCAAGCGCTGCCTTCTTGGACGAATTGATTCTTTTTCATCCCGCTTAATTTGAACGAGTTTCCTTTTCAAAAATGTGCTAATTTTTATCTTATATAAAAAAGTTTCTTTCAAATAGGAACATGAGCACTTTTTTCCAATTTTTCATGACTGAATTTTTTTTTTAAATAATCAAACAGCAAAATTTGCAACATTTATACTTAAATATACAAATTATAATTATTTTTTAAATTTTGACTTGAAATTTGTGTAAAATCAGTTAGCCTTCAGTTTGATTCACATAGCATTTACATATACAATGGGAAATAATTATTTTAAACAGAAAAAAAAGTAGAGACATAAATGTTTTACCCTTTTACTCTAATGGAAATATGTATGCTCAAGTTAACTCAAACTATTGGTGTTAAATATTAACGTAAAATGTCATTTACTAGGTGTATATAGTCTGGAAAACATGATTAATAGTCATAACATAATAAACCATTCAACTTTCCAAATTTATCAAAATATTACTCATCTTTCATTTTTATTCTCAAATGAAATTTTTGTGAAGTACTGCTTTATGTGTCTACATGAAGTAAAATGTTTTTAGAAGAGATACACAACGTATGAGAAATATTTTATTTTATAAGGAAAATAATAGTTCCTTTTCGGTATTCCACATGGAAGAAAGGTCATGCATTTAGTTTAGTAAAAGTACGAAATGCGAAAGAAAAATTAATTCCCAGAAGGATTTTTCAGTTGTAAAGTAGAGAACACAAAAGTGCAAACCCTATTATTTAGATCAATAAGTACTTGATTTATCATATCTTCAAAGAATTCTTATTAAAATTTTTCTTAAATTTACAATAAAAATACATTTTTATTTAAGAATTATAAGCAACATTCTCAATCTTGATACCACTATGCATTCAGTCCTAAGACTTATTTATAACTTTGTGTCGCTCTAACTATAAGACTCTTCTGATTCGTCAAGCAGATCAGTAGTTCCACCCACAACATAAATGTAACGCCCCTCGTAAGCAATGCTATATTTTTGTGTGGGTAAGTTAATTTATTGCTCGTATTCTTCTCTAAAGCATGCCAACAAGATAAAAAAACCATTGATTGGTTTGACTAGAAATTGAGCATCTACTTCACAACAGTCATATAATTGGCCCAAAAGCAACCCATTTTTATCATGTTTAAATTCCGTCTCATGTGAATATCTTCGTCGTATGTTATATACCTCCACTACGTTTTCTATTGACACAATAGGACTCGGATAAGTTAAGGCCCTCTCAAGAGCCCTGTTCCTTTCCAACCCCCGCTTAGCGATAGTTCTAGAATTAGTCACTATTAAAACTTTAACGTATGTCACACACACACACACACACACACACACACACACACACACACACACACACACACACCAAAACACACACACACACACACACACACACACACACACACACACACACACACACACACACACACACACACACACACACAGGTTTGTCATTTTTTTTATTTCCAATGGCCAGGGTTATACTAGACCACGACACCACAAGGGGTTCAGAACAAAAACCAAAACAGACAAAATAAACTAAGTAAGGAAAAAAATAATAAAAATAGCGGGAAAAGTCTATGAACCTAATAAGTCCCTAGCTTGCCAATAAAGCTCGCACAATGAGGAGCCCTTTAGGGTTGGGCAGCGGAGAATGTGGTCAGCATCCTTATCCTCCCGAAAATCACAGAGCGTGCAGCAAGGGGCCTGTGCAACATGAATTCTATGTAGATGTTTCAGAGACAGTCGTGCCTAGTAGTCAGACAAAACTCGGCAACTGCTTTACATTTTAGCCACATGGAAAGATCTTCAAGATTATTCCAACAGATGTTATTGAAATTTCTTCTCAGCATATTGTCTTAAAGAGAGATCATTCAAATTTTTCTTAATGGCGCGTCATATCTATGACGAATCTTGTTAAAAATGCTTAGCAATTATACTCAGTTTATTAGGTTGTTTCATCTGTTTAATGCTTTAGTAGATTATTTTATATCGTACCTAAAAGTAAAACCAAATTATCTTCAATATTTAAAAAAAAATTAATTACTAGGTCAGTTTACAAAATAAATCGGAAAAAAATGGCTGTCAAGATGTACTGCAAAACGTTTGGTACGATCACCAATCTTTTTTCGTAGCTGCTTGTCAATTGTCCTATTGCCCACTATGCGTTTTATTCATTTGGAATATTCAAACCATCATCGTCTGAAAGATTTTTAAACATTTCTAGGCGCTTTTTTTTAATAGCATTGCTTGGATGTAGTACAAATCTTTTAAAGTTCATACCCATGAATCTCTCCATCATATATTAGATATGCCTAGTTATTCATTCAGTTGGGTTGTTATAAACAATTCTACACAATTAGACAAATACATTTTTTTACGATATTCTTACACTGTCTTAACAACTCATCTAGCATGAAGAAATCAGAGGCTATCTGTAATTTCGCAATATCAACGAATCTACGAATAATTTACTTGTATAAATATGTCTAAGAATTATACCAATAATATGACCAATAAAATATCTATTTTCTTTTTGTCTACATCCCTCGAAGAGAAATAAAGCTTTGAAATAATTTAAATTCCCGGAGAGAGAGACATTGAAAGAACACCCATTATCTGTTCTGACATTGGCGTCGCAAAATAGTTCCTTTCCACACAACTCGTAGCTTTCTGCACCAACTGCATTATTTGCGCGATGAAACAATCGAAAACACTTACCGAAACGCATTTAAATAAAAATTAACAACTTCATTAATTAAAATAGGAACTTATCGCCGAATGTCTTATTATTGTTTAATTTCCCGCTATTATGAAGCCAATCGAACATTCTTTGTTGAGAAACAAAGTCGAAACAAAACAATAGTTGGAAAGTAACAATGAGTGAAACATTTCACGATGCGTGAGTACACAAAATAGTCCCTTCTAATGCAATTTGTTTTGAAATTAATTTGCTTAAGGTACTAGACAGGCAATTAACGCCCATTTGACTTTTATTAAATTGAAAATTACCATCTTTGAACGCTCTGTTTGTTATCAAAATCGGTGGAAAAATCAATGGATGAATAATTGACTTTGATTTCACATTAATTATTAAAGGGGCAATGTTTATGAACGCATATGGTATTTTGGATAGAACGAAATATTTGAGAATCAGTTTACCATACTCACGCTGTCTTGTATCGGTACATTTAGATAGTCTAGGAATATGTTTATACAATAAAGTTAAATTTACCATATTGTAATTCATTTCCTCCCACAACTCTCTTTCTAAGATACAGGCACAGGAGATGGTCGCACTTCAATTTATAAAACTTTCAACTGACTTACTAAAGTGAATTAGAATATTTTGTAAATATAATTTCAAAATTTATTTTACTTCTTAGAAATTTGATTTGGAAAGTTTTCAGCGTTATATATCCGCCTGTCAGCTGAAATATATATTCCCTGTTTTCTTATAAATTTCAGCACATGGTAAATTACCCATTTTCTGTTACTTGAAATTTGTTAATATTTAAAAAAAATTTTTATTGTTTATATTATTTAAGTATTAAGTTTCTTTTATTTTGGAATCGAAGACATTAACATCACAGGTAAATTTGTGGATTAATATATGCTGAACACCGCGCCAGCCAGTGGCGCACACAAGGGGGGTGGTCCTGGGGGTCCGGACCCCCAAAGCCGTCGATTTTTTTTGATTGATTATAATTCTAAGTATACAATACGTATAATTTAATTAAGTATTTATTATTAATGATTAATTTTATTAATTAATGCTAATTATTTATTCAATAATTAGTTTTTTACTGTGCTTTGTTCCCGAAAATCGATGAAATCAAAAGGAGCAAAATACAAGAATGTTAAACTTTCGACCACTGTAGTATTCGCTGTAGTACTGCGCACCACTGTAGTATTAGCTTAGAATTAACCCTCCGTTGGGAAAAACCAAAAAACAAAAAATGGTCTCAGTTGCATGGTAAAAATAGTTTCGGTGCTGGGTCCACACGGTAAGTTGGAACACGTCCCTCCTACTTCTATCTGCCTTTCGTCACTCAATCTAAGCTTCAGTGTCAAGCACGAGAACGATTATCTCATATCTCTAACAGCAGGGGTCATTGAATCTGACAGATGCAGCGCGCTCAACAACGTCAGTTTTTATGACTTCGTACTTACTATTTCGTAAATTTTGGGGATTTTTTTTTTTAAAATAGTTTAATTATCAGTTTTATACGAAAATAATTTGAAATAAGTGTTTTATAACTTCTGTTTTATAGATTTTTCTTTCGCTGGAATATAAGATACATATGAGTGATGCCATCAGCCTAGCCAGTGACTGTAGCTCGAATAAATTCCTAAAATATCTACATGGGAATCAAAACCACTCAGATCCCGGGACATATCTTTGGAAAAAAAAGGAAAACCCTTTTTAAAGAGCCCCGGGGGAAATTGGTCTGTTTGTAACCTTCACATGCCTTATTCAATTTAACTCAGGATTGAAGACATATCTGATATACAATGCCCCATTCTAGACGAAAAACTAAGATAAACATCTACAGGAACTTGGAAAAGAAGGTACTGTTCTCTCTTGATAGGACTTTACTACAAGATCACTATAGAACAGGGGTGGCAAACCTTTAAGAATTAACATGCCATTTTTTTTCTAAAGAAGTGTTTAATGAGGTATAGACGTGCCGTCAAATAACTAACTTTCGATTATGG
The DNA here is from genome assembly GCA_019973955.1 of Trichonephila inaurata madagascariensis. Lineage (NCBI taxonomy): Eukaryota > Metazoa > Arthropoda > Arachnida > Araneae > Nephilidae > Trichonephila > Trichonephila inaurata. The sequence continues at coordinate 20,955 of BMAV01023290.1, read as the reverse complement.
GAAAATAATAAATTAATTACTAATAAATTATTACTACTCTAATAAATTAATTACCAAACAATACATTTTGTACTGTATATTTGTAAATGTTTTACTTATACGTGAAATTCAAATTAAAGTAACACTAGTGTGAGTTCTGTTGTTGCAGATTGTGTGTGTGTGGATGACAACTTATATTAGGATTGTAAGATATTACTTTTAGTAAAATGCAGGCTCAATTGGGGACATTTGCCTATAGGTTTTTTTAAGTAAATAATTATTTTTGCTGTGGTTCACTTTTTTGACAAGAGGATTTCCTATTAGTTTCAAAGTATCGTTTTACTGACGAGGTTCTGCATACCACTATTTCAGAACTTAAAACACACACCACTTTGTCTCCTTTACTAATCATGCCATACTTCTAGTTTCACCAAATTTGAAATTCTCTGTTACACTTACTATAACTTGCTCTTTTTATTCTTTTGCTGAACTAGCCATAATAAGTAACAGTTTAAAATCATTAATATAACATAAGTAAACTTTTAAATACAGTTGTGTCAATGAAATTGACTATGTTATCTGACAAACTTTTAATCATGGAAGTTTCATGGTAAAAAGGCAAGGAAATAACAAAAGAGTGTACTCCCCCCCGCACCTCCCCAAATCGCGTTTGTTCGTAACACTTCATAGTGAACTTTGTTATTTTGAAATAAAATGCAAACCATTTTCATAGCTGGCGTGCCCAAAATATTGTGTCGCGTGCCATGAATGACATACGTGATAATAGTTCGCCGTCCCTGCTATAGAAACATCAAACCATGGAAAATTTTGTAATACGTTTTACGAAAAATCCATGTCCGTTTGTGAAGACTGCAACAAGGCATCTTAAAATGTAAAAAGTGTTGACACGGAGATAACTAAGAATGATCTTTTTGATATTCTTTCGCATAAATATCACAATTCCTGATTCTATTTTAAATATTATTTTACGTCAAATATATTGTAGTGCCAAATCTTACCAATAAAATGATTAAATCATCTTCGAATGCAGGTATAAGGAGACGTATCTGAGAAATTCAGCGCCCTTATGGATGGAGCTGTTTGAAGCGTGCCTAGCGCAGGTTTAGATTTCTTATAACTTGTAACAATGGGCTATCAGCAAGTTCTATTATCCCTAGCTTGGGTTTTCTTCTATCAAATCAAGTTAGTATACAACTCCGCAGCAAAATGAGAGCCACTACCTAATAACATAGAAATAGCCAACAAAGTAGACGGTTATATGTATTGAAGTATGATTACAAATACAGTCAATTGATTGATTGAATATTAACGTCGCACTCTTCAGCTACACGAGGGCTTTTGACCGACCACGAAATTATTAGGAGCAACAGACAGGAAGCTAAATATTTATTTGTAAAGTTTAACTATTCTGTAACATATATATAATGTTATATTTAATGATAAATATTACGAATAATGATCTTTCAAATAATTGTATTATGCTAGTGAAAGAATAAATAGTAATGTGTCTGAAAACTTTACCCACAGTGCTTTATAGACGAAAGAAAAAATAAAATCTGTGTGTAGGCTTTTCCTTTTAATATAAAGACCTGAATTATAACTACGTCTAATTATGTTACAATTAAGGCACTGAAATGTATGTCGTTTTTGGAATATTACTTATTACGAGATTAAAAAGTACACATTAGCAGTATATGGTAATACGATATAAATAGTTCTAGAATATTAGACGGATTTAGAATAAAAAAAAGCAGCGAACAAAGAATAAATTTATCTTAATATTTAACATATATAATTGTCTGTTATTCGTGTAATGAATATGTTTACGCTACTAAATGATTTTAAGGAATTTATGATTCAGAATGTTAGCTACAAATTATATTTTCTAGAATCAGATTATATATAAGAAAAATCTAATGTTTAATTAAAAGATAATAATTAAGCCCGTTTTCAAAGTACTTAAAAGATGATTTTAATGTATATTTTGTGAGCGATGTACTATAATGGATTTGTTCCCTCTCCGTCTTGCCTACCTAAGGGTGTAGGAGGAATAAAACCAGAACCAGAAACTTATATTATAACAATTATTTATTTATTCAAACACACCAACCAACAACACTTTAATCTTTAAGTGAGTGTCAAAGGATAAATCAATGAGTATTAAGCAAATAGGCGTAAGTAACTAATTAACTTCAACCTAATCTATCGTTGATTACAAAACCCCAATCCACCAATTTAATACAGTGACAAACACCACTCTCAATCTGAAGCTGCAAAAATCAACTTTACTCAATCTCACCTGCGTAGCGAATATAACAGCCTCTTACCTCTTTCTACTACAATTACAAAACTCTGACTTTATATAGTCGAACTAATTTAAATATCAAGGTTTCTTCTTGAGAGGGATGTCTGTGAATTAAACGCGAATGCTAGCCCAAAGATTCCCCAAGAGGATTAGTTTCGAGGTTTCGTATAGATTCGTCGCAACTTAAGGAATCGATTCATGTAAGATATTTTTAATACGAACCAGAAAAAATTAAAATATATTTTCCTTACGAATTTTAAACATTTTTTTCGGAACATTGCATTGCTAAATTAAGAATTTTTCTAAATTAGAAAATGATATTTGTCAAAGAAAAAATAACCTCTGTAGCGAAGTGCATTTTCTATATAACGAATTTTTTCTTTAGTGATTCAATTTTTATTTTCCCTTTTGTTTTAACGTATTTCTGAAAAAAATTCAAGTTATTCTATCGTTAACATTATTTTATGCGGTGGTCATACATCTTGAGCTGGTTTTATTAGATCCTAATTCACCGAGAGAAATAGAGTTCTGGACGTTTCATTCAAGAAGTGCAACCTTTAATCCCCCTTGTCCAAGTCACTAGAAATGTCTTTGATATTTCATTTCACCCTCAGTGGAGTTGTCCCGTGTCCCCGTGTTCTAATTATCAGATGATGTATGTTTAATATTACTTGTATGCGTTACATTATAAAATGTCCTTAAAATTCATTAATTTTAGTATAAAATCATTTTCTTAATATTGAAAATACAGTGAATTCTACGACATTTTTTTTCTTGTTTTCCTTTGCAGTTTTTTCTTTTTGATGGGTAAGATACATAAAATTGTAAAACATATATAATTATTTTTAAAAAGGTGGGAATAATTACTATTTTTTAATACACAGTGTTTATGAATTTAAAATTTGTTTCTTGGCGTTTATAATGTATATTAAAAGATGAACCTCTATATAACGAATTTACATATAACGAATTTTTTCCCGAGATTTAGCGACTTCGTTATATAGAGGTCCGACTGTAGTAGTAGAAGTTTGTGGACGACATTGCCTCATTAATTCGTGCCAGAATCTAAGTTGCATAGCCAATTTTACGATACAAGTTTACGGAGGATTTTCACCTTATAAAATCCGAGAGGTTCCATCACATAGAGAAAAGTACAAATTGATTCTTACCCCATATCTTGCCTTTTTTGTATTTAAAGTAGCCATTTATAGTATTAAACATTAGAAAAGTAATATATTTAAGCCACACTGAGTTCCGCGCCTATTTGGTAACAGTGTTGTGGCTAATGCCACCTGTCAGAGCGAGGCCCACGAAATTCATCGTGGCAAGGAGCTAGAAGTAAACTTGTCGTTGGTCTTGGCCTTGAGCACCATACAGGTGACAGTACGAATTATCTCGGCGAAATTCCCCGAAAGGGCGATAGATGACGAAACCACCTATCTCCACAATTTAGACATGGAATTGAATCGGAGGGAAATATTCTCCAGTCCCCTGCACTCGTGATTCAGCGCACAAGACTTTCGGATCCACTGATTTAACGATCACGTACTTCGTGTGTACTCGGAGGGTATTTGGTGACGCATCGAACCCTGGCACCTGGACTTCAGCTCTCGACACACCGGCCACAAGCTCATAACCATAAAGTTTAGGCTACTATGGTCCTCGGATTCTCATGGGAACGTAATATTCAGCGTGATCTTCCCCTCAACCAACATCAGGAGGAAATACTGCGGCAAACTACATAGCAAAAATGACGAAATAACGCATGAACGTTGTGACGGGGCTTTATCGGATTTTCTTACTAATCCTCTTAGGGAATCTTTGGGCCAGAATGGCATTGTTTCAATCCAATCCTCTCAAGAAGAAACCGCGATATGCAGATTATATAGTTAATAGATATATAATGGAGCTTTAGCATTCGCGTGTTAGTAGAATGGAAGAATTATAGTAGATGAATAGTAGAAGAAGAAAGCTGAGATTCTGATCGCTGTGAGACATTGGTAAAATATTAATTGTAGATGTGTAATTATAGAACTGACTTTAGTGTGTAAGGAATCTAAGGCGGATAAGGATTCTTAGGATAGCTTTTCATATAGATAGTGATTAGGATTCCAGGCGCTATTTGCTTAGAATTTAGAATTACATTGTATCACTCCTGATTACATCCCTATAAGTAAGACTTGTGTTGCGTTGATCAATATATGGAATAGTATAAACTAGATTTATTATGATTAATTTGGGCGATCAATCATTTATTCCAACAAATCTAGGTCGTGTGGATGAAGAGATGATACCCCCGGGCCGGGGGGTATCACAACGAAAAATACTAACGAATTAATCAGTTAGTCAAACCAAAAACAGATGATATATGAATATTGGTACTGTATTTGTTATTTTAAACAAATATAGATCGACCAGAATGAGAAGAGCCCTTGTGTAGCCTTTTTGTGAAACGAAGTCACTTCATCACAGAGAAAAGCCAAACGAGTGGAAAACAAAAATTGCTCGCATAAGAATTAAATCAATATATTTCTCTGATTCAATCTCATTTTAACCGGAAGGTAAAAGTAAAACAAATTATTTATATTGAAAATAGGATAAAAATTTTAATATTTTTATTTGGCTGCAAATTTATGCTCTTTTCCTAGAATATTTATCTTCCTAAAAACAAATAATACATAAAAAAATTTTCTAAGTTAATTCCTACTTAAATCAACAAAGTAGAAAATTTTTATTTTAGCTACTTTTTATTAAATAGTTACAATTAATATAATTTTGTATACATATATGATAAATCACAACATTAAGGGGTAATTAATTTGTATTAATTAATATCATTAAAAATATCGTATTGTCATCCAAACCAATCGTGTTTATAAAATTTCAGTCAACCTGGAATGCCTTAAAACGTGAGAAAAACCTTTTCAAGTTTTGGACACAAGTCGCCAAAAGCGTGGTCACAAGTCGCCAAAATGATGCCAACGTGGCTGTATTTGTAATTCTTTTAAATAATTAGTTTTTATCAATAATTTTTATTAATTATAATTAAATTACTGTATTGTCCAAAAATAATCCTGTATATAAAATTTTGTACCAATTGAGTTTCGAAAAGTTCTATTTTATTAACGATTGAAAATTCCACCTCAAGACGTTTTAATAAATATATAGAGAGTGTGAGCTAATAATAGGAATTGAATGACTAACCAACGTTATAATGAATTATTCCACGAAATGTTTGAATTGTTACACATTTTTTTTTTGGTTTAACTTTAATATTTTCTAAAACATGATAAAGAGGAAATTTTTTAAATTTTATTTTATGAAAATCCTAGAAAACTTAGAAATTTCTCGGAAATGTTAAATACAATTATTAAACATTTGTTCCATTTTAAATAATTGGTAAAAATAAAGAGATGAAATTCAAAAAAGAATATTTGTATTCACCTCTGATAATATTCCATTTTACTGGAATTATAAATATCATAAATTTCTAATAGATTCCGAAAAAAAGAATCCTTTGCAGTACAATAATAAATCTCCACAAATCAATATTAAAAAATAAACAATTTGGGCATTTTTGAAGTTTCAAACAACTAAATTTGCTTTTATTAAATATTGACTTTTCAAAAATCCTTTTCTACAAAACCCTGTCTTTGCTGTAATTTGCAAAAGTAGAAGGAAACACTCATTTCAAAGCTAGCAAAAGAAGATTTTTTAAGAAGTAAAAAGGTCAACAAATCAGACTAATAGTTTTCATTTCGATAAAAAAAGAACGGTTATTTTTGAAATGCGTAGTGATTATGAATAATAAAATTTTAAGCGAAAATTTATCGAATCATTTTTGTATTTTAAAGTGTATGCATGAACATACGTTTTACATTAAAATAAGCTGACATAGCTTATATTCCATATAAAAGTACTTTTTTTTGTTATAATCAGAGCGAAAATCAAGAAATGCAGCTTAACATAATTCTTGAAAAACCGTTTAATAAGATGTATTGAGATATTTGAATATTTTGTATGAAATTATGCTCCGTTTTTTTAAATAAAGAGAGCAAAATTAAAAGAAACCATAGACATTTGTGACAGATGCATTTGAAGCAGGAATAATTTAGAAATAATAAAATTCATTGAACAAAATTTCATGTAAACTTAAAATTTTAAGGAAATTTCGTTCAATTAAAAGGAAGCCTTTTAATTATCTTTATATTTTCTTGTTTTGTAAGGTGTCTATCTTTATTATTTAACAAATGTTATTATTTTTATTTAACCATGCGTATTAAGTAAGAATAAGTGCTCATCAGAATGTATTAAATCAAATTATCCATGGTTATAACTCTCCGAGAGCGTAGGTTCAGTTCGATCAATCAGATGTGCGCATTATTCGGTAATACAAACGATAGCTTATAAGCACTGACTTCATCAGTAAAGATAGACGCTGTATTATGCTAGGCAAGACGAATTTTAGCCGTGTACAGCGACGTGTTCGAACTGAATGGAATGTCTCAATCCTCCAACTTGCCTAATCAGGACTCATACAAAATGAATCACGCACACGATCAACAGTATCTTCTATCACGAAAACTTATGAATACTTGCAAGATTGAGATACCAAAGTTCCCTGCCCCTTTTTAAAGTTTTTCCATTGGTGGATAGATTTGGAAGTCGGAGGATCGACATTCCATTTTGTTCGAACACGTCGCTGCAATAATGCGTGACAGATTTAAATTCCGTTAACCAAAAAGTAAGCACTACGCTCTTGCTGTGACGTATACATCGTTATTATTGAAGTCAGTGTTACAAATTTATCGTCTGCGATACCGAATAATGCGCACTCAAAGTGAGCGATCCCAAAAATGAAAGGGAGTGGTTTTCCAATCCACAGATGAACTGTTTATTACAATTCAATGGGTAGTAATATTAATTCGCAATAATAAGCCATGCAATCCTTGCATATTTTAAGCCCAACACCCTGTATTAACATGCCTTTCATGATTTCTGTTACATTTGTGCGTATTGACACCTTTTAGTAAGTAAAAAAAAGTAGAAAAGTAATGTTTTATTAATCGGATTTTTATTACAAAAATAAATTTTTATAAGAATTTTAAGTACAAAAACGTCTTGGAAGGAAATAAGTGAGAAAGTAGCTATTTTAATTAATTTATATTTAAAAATTGGCAATTAGAAAAAGATATTAAAGAAAACTCCAAAGATGAATATTGTAAGCATATTTTTAACAAGAGCCAATTAATACGAGTCAATTTATTTAATAGTAAATGATTTTATTTTAAAAAAATGTGGAATATTCCGTTTTTGTTTTTAAAGTAAAATAAAATAATGATAATAACAAATATCTTAATTAACATATGAGTTAATAAACTCTAAAACTATTTATTAAAAATACTATTTTTAAGATATGCTACACACCATCAATTGAAACTTTTGAACAAATCTTTTCCCTGTTAATGAAATTATACTTTGCAATTCAAGCGGCATGATGAACTAGAAGCATGATTTAGTTTTGCGTAGAGTTTAAATTCCTTTTGCGGAAATCGGTATCAAATTAGTTGGTTGACTACACTATAAATTTATTTAATTGCTCAATTCAAATACACACAGTTCGGCCTTCTGAATGATGTTCACTGTAGCGTGGCTTTGCTGTCGTTAATAATTTAACCCAGTTCCAAAGTTGCCAGATTCAGAGATGGAATTGCTGCTCAGAATAATAAATAGAATTTAACGCAGAGTGACTGCAGCTGTTAGAATAACTTTGTATGCACGGGAGAAAAACCGTTTGTTATTCTTTAGTCTTGAAAAGGTTTTTATTTAAAATTAATAAAACATTTTTGAAATATATTTAATAAACAGATAGTTTTTAAAACCAATCTGAAAAATGAATTTGATAATAAATAGTCGTCTGTACTTTTATTTTAGAAGAATAAATTGTTTTTATTATGTGTATATCAGCGTGAAAAGAGAGAATTTTTAACTTGTTACAAATCGGTGTTATATTGAGGGAAAATAAGCTCAAAAGGGTTTTACATGTATTTTTTGTATATACAATTCCAATTTTAATAAAAAGCGGTTTTATATATATAACTCATTTAATAAAAATAAAATTTACATAATTTTATTTATTTTTTGTATTACTTAAATAAAATAATAAACTATATTGTTCGAATATTTTCATCTTAGCTTCATTAGAATTTTCACTTAAATTTTTAAATTTTTTATGCGACTGGTAGTAATATATAACCGGTAAAAATAAAGGCTTTTACATTTTTATCCCCTTGTAGGCTTTTGTTAAAGTATCCGACTACGTTCGGAACCATGATTTTAAAAAAGTGCATAAACGTATAATTTTCATGATATTTAGTGTCACTTAGATTGGAATACATGTATAAAATTGTTTTAAGGACACATTATGACAAAAAAAATATATAAATACAATATTTTGGCAAACAATTAACTTAGAATAACCTTTTTTCCAAATGTTCTCCTTTTGTAAAAAATGCTTCTATTGTGTTGATATTTTGCCTGTATATAGCTCAGACTTCTGTACGGAGGCTCAACTATGTGATTTTTGAAAATTTTACATTATTTTTAGAGTTACAACCATTTGAACTAATTATCGGCGTATTTTTTAAAATTTCTCCCCTTCTCTGTTTTCGTGTAAAACATGGATAAAACCGACTTCCGAGTTGTACTTCAAAAATTTAGTTGAGCCTCTGTAGAGAAGTCTGAGCGAATACAAGCAAAAATAGATGAATATAGAAGTATTTTTATTAAAAGGAGAATATTTGGGTGTTGTTGGTTTTGTTATTAAAATATTGTATTTAAATAATTTGTTTTTTGTCATACGTTTAAAAAGTCACTCTTTATACATATATTTACTTAGTGACACTAGTCATCATGAAAATTAAGTACAGTTATGCACTTTTTTAAAATCATAGTTCCGAACGTAGTCGGATACCTTAAGATATTCTCAATATGTTGACATTCTAAAACTTGAGATGAAACACACATGCATTCTAACTGTAATTAGTGGCGTAACGCACACCCTGGCATCGCTGGGGGCCAAGATTCCTAGGGGGTCCAAAGGTTATTGTTTTGCAATTCTTTGTAAGCTCCAGCTTGGACCCCAAAACCTAATTTTACAGGAGGACCCTAATATTCTCTTTTACGACACTGGTTGTAATTATCATCGATAACAAACAGATTGAATTAATTTTATACTAGGGAAATTGAATGCATGTACATCTAGTAAACGTCGAAGCCTAAAATAATTACATTGACTAATGTTCATTTAACACCTCTATCCCCACTATTTGGTTAATATTAAGGTATCCGACTACGTTCGGAACCGTGATTTTAAAAAAGAGCATTAATGGATAATTTTCATGATATTTAGTGTCACTTGGATTAGAATACATGTATAAAATTGTTTTAAGAACATTTTGATAAAAAGAATTTATTTAAATACAATATTTTGGCAAAAAAGTAACTTAGAATAAACTTTTTCAAAATGTTCTCCTTTTATAAAAAATGCTTCTAAAGTAATAATATTTTGTGTGTGTGTGTGTGCTTATATAAATTAAAGACTTCTCCAGCGAGTCTGAGCAATTTTTTTAAAATAAATTCACATTATTTTCAGAGTTACAACCCATTGAAGTAATTATCGGCATTTTTTATAAAAATTTCTGTCCTCTGTTGTCGTAAAACATGTATAAACCCACTTCTAAGTTATAGATTTCAAAAATTCTATTTGAGCCTCCGTACAGAGGTCTGAGCTATAAACAGGCACAATATTATTATAATATAAGCAATTTTCCCAAAAGGAGAATATTTTGAAAATGGGTCATTCTATGTTCATTTTTTTGTCAAAATATTGTACTTAAATAATATTTTATTGTAATACTATTTTTAAAACAATTTTATATACATTTTCTAATCTATGACACTATAAATATCACACATATCCATTTATACGCTTTTGCAATACGGTTCCGAATGTAGTCGGATACCTTAACATCGTTCTAGAATTGTGCAAATAATTGAACCATTTATGAAAAATGTTGTAATTTTTTGTCCAAGATCAAAGAACGAAAATTTATCTCGAAAAGATAACCCTCCTTGAATGGATCTTCCAAAATACATTACTGCAGCTCTTTTTGAGCCCTAGTGGTTTAAACACAAATGATAAACATTAGAATAGTTGAAAAACAAATTAAACTAACATGAAGATTTTAATGATTCTGATTTTGAGAACATAACAGATTGACAGAAATCATAAGAATATATCTACTTCAATTAAAAGAATAGTGAAAATAAACGTACAAGGTTTGTTCAAGAATTTTCTCGAGCATAATAGAGATTCTAAAGTGGTGCAACTACGCACAGGAGGTGACATCCTAATGCGCATGCTTGATTTTTTTTCTGTTTCGTTCCAGTGTACTAATCGCTTCCAGCAAGCAGTCGAGTGAAGTGCTGTTATACATGTTCGTCGGATTTTTAAAGATAACTGAACGACTTCATCATAGGTAATGCAACAAATTTTATGAAAATCAACAATTCGTAAGATATTCAGCAAGTTTTTGGAGAGGATGCTTTGGGTCACATAAATTTTAAAGAGGGATTTAACCCATTGAAAAGTGGACGGAAGTCGGTAGAGAGGGATCAGCATTCTGAGAGGCCCCAACCTGCTCGAAATGCTTCTTTGTTGAAAAGGTGGAAAATCTGGTAACGAAAGATTGTAGCTTAAACGTACGAGAGTCTTCTGAACAAGTTGAGATCAGTTTCAGCTCTGCACATGCAATGTTGTGTGATCATGTGCAGAGCAGAAGCGAAATTGGTTCCCAAGTTTCTGCCGGAAGAACAGAAAGAATTCCGTCTTGCAGTTGCACAGGACGTACTGGACATTATTAATGCTGAGCCTGGCTTCTTAAGGCCTTCTGGCTGGTCCCGAAAATGAAAATGCCTATTGGAAGGATCCCGTTTTCAGAGTAGAAATGAGACGGTGATTAGAATACCACTCCAAAGATAGCCTTCCAGATGTGTTTTCGGCAGCAGGAAGCCTAAGGGGTTTATTTTGAATTTTATTAGGATCCCAAATCTGCAAAGTAACTGTCAATAATTTTGCTTTAAGCTTAACTTCGAATAATAAGATAGCCAAGCTTACCTTAATTCACATAAGGCCGAGAGGATTTTAAAAGTCCTGTTCGTTCATGTACATCAGGGGTGGACAGACTTTTCCAGGGTACGCGCGCGGGGGCTACTTCTAATTTTTTCAAGATGTTGAGGTCCACCCAGTATCAGTGACGCACATAAGGAGGGGAGAAGGGGTCCACGCGGGTCCGGACCCTCCCTTAATTTTTTTCTGATTGATTTTAATTCCTCGCATATAGTACGTACAAAGTAACTATTTATTATTTTTAAATTTTTTTATTAATTAATGCTGATTATTTATTCTGTAATTTATTTTTACTTTTACTATGTGCCCGAAAGTCTACAAAATTCAAAAATATGTTTGGCTGCGTATTGCGGTATGATACGAGACTGGTAGACATTCACCCCCCTTGAAACTTCTTGTGTGCGCCCAAGCCTAGTGACGTAGGTGTGTTGATGTAGGAAAAGATCTACAATATTTATTTCATAACTTAACATAATGAATACGGAATATGTACTTACCTACAGAACTGAAATAAAAAAAAAAAACAACTTACACTTTTAAAAACCGCATTTAAAGCAAAACGCAAGATACACAAACATAAGAATAACAACCCTAAATATAATAATATGAAATGATGCGTTATGAAACAATTTTTTTAAGGTATCCGAAGTTCGGAGCCGTGATTATAAAAAAAAACGTATAAATGGATAATTTTTGTGATATTTAGTGTCTCTTAGATTAGAATACAAGTATAAAATTGTTTTAAGGACATTTTGACAAAAAAAATTATTTCAATACAATATTTCGGCAAAAAAGTAACTTAAAATAATCTTTTTTCAAAATGTTCTCCTTTGTGAAAAAATGCTTCTATTGTAATAATATTTTGCTCAGAGATAGCTCAGACCTCGTACAGAGGCTCAACTAGAGTTTCGGAAATATATAACTTAGAAGTGGGTTTATCTTACACTTTATGACAACAGAGGGTGGTACCTAAGAAAAAACGCCGATAATTATTTCAAATGGTGGTAACTGAAAATAATGTGATTTTTTCAAAAATTCTAGTTTAACCTCTGTAGATAGGTCTGAGCTATATACAGGCAAAATATTATTATAATAGAAGCATTTTTCACAAAAGGAGAACATTTTGAAAAAAGGTTATTCTAAGTTAATTTTTTTGCCGAAATATTGTAATTAAATAATTTTTTCTTTCAAAGTGTCCTTAAAACAATTTCATACATGTAGTACAATCTAAGTGACACTAAATATCTTGAAAATTATTCATTTATGCGCTTTTGCAAAATCATGGTTTCGAACGTAGTTGGATACCTTAAAGCAAAACGCAAGAGATACAAACATAATAATAACAGCCCCAAATATATTAATATGAAATGATGCGTTTGTTATGAAGCTATTCAAAATACTTACAAAAACAGAAGCATTTTTATCCAAAGTTAGTTTTTGTTGTTATAGTCAGTAGAAGACTTATATAGTTGCGTCCTTCAACCAATCTTGAATATTTCCCTATATAACTGCTAAAATCTTCAGGCGGTCACTCCAAACTGTCTTTGTGGTCCACCGGTCGATCGCGATCGAGGTTATGCCTACCCTGGATCTATATCATAGAATATTCAATTAGTTCATATAGTATAAACTTAGAAGAAGAAAAACCACTCGCAAAAAATGAGCGAGCCAAAATCGTAGAAAACAAGAAGAAACTTTATTAACAACTGACCAATAGTAAATATTTCTCGTGGTTTCTCACGAGAAAAAGTGCGTTGCTATACAACTGCAACGGAGAAATAGAAATAAATAGTTAAAAGAAAACAAGTTGCAATGGCTCTAGACGTGGATTCGAGACAGTAACAAAGACATTTTTTCAGGCCAAAGGTTAGGCTTTTTGAACAGCTGATGTATTTTCTACTTTTATATATATATATATATATATAAATTCATTATCATACTTAAAATACTCTTGAAAACCAAATTAAAGTTATTGGTACTTTTGTTCGAACACCAGAGAATTCGCAACATTAATGTCTTCTCTTAAAAAGTCTCAAGCTCACGTTTTTATATTAAACTCAAAAGTATTAGTCACTTCAATTATTTGCGTATTTGCAAAAACAGGTTTGGTAAATGAACGTGAATTCGTTGGGAAAAATAGATTTAATAAAATAGAATAAAATCATGTTTATAAAATCAATTGAAAAAAAAAATTAAGAGTAAAATTCTCATAAAATTAAATGTAGTTATTTCTTTTATCTTACTCTACAGTCTTCGGTGCAACTAGGATTCGAATTTGTGACTATAATCACCTTCCATGAAACTTGCGAAATTACATCCAATTTATAACGCCTCTTCTGAACACTTCAGTCATAAAAAAATAATAGGAATAGAGAAAGACATTATTTATGTTTAACTGAAAATAAATATAAACGAGTGCTACTTCCCAACCAGTATGTAGTTTTCACAAGAGACTATAAAATAACATAAAACCTAGTTGTTCGAGATAGAAATAATGTTATTTTAAAGACAAGCCAGCAGGAATTTCATTTTAGAGCAGTGCTTCTCAAACTTTCAATATTTGCGGCTTAGAATTCATTCATAAATTTCATCCCTCTTCCCCCTCCATGCAATGTCAATGTATTGAGTTAAATAATCCTGTACATTTGCGCTAAGACTACAATATTACTTTAAACTCTTAAGTGCCACCAGCGTGTATAAACGTGTCATTCAGCCAAAGAGTGATTTACCCCGGACGTATATATACGTCTTTCCGAAGTACGATATTTTCTGTGCATTACTATCCATAAAATTATTCAGAAGGCTTTTGAATGTATAAAAAGGATCTAGATATTGTTTGCGAAAGAGATTTACTTATTTCAGAAAATTTGCTTTTTTAATTTCTTATCTTCTCCTCATCCAATACATCACATACGCGAGATTACGCTGTAAGCAATGGCAATGGGAAGCGAATCGCGTAACTTTAAATCGGCAGTTAAAGGATTAATTATAAACCGTACAAATTATCAAGACAATTTTATATATGACAATCTCATGGGATCACTGGTAATTATTCATGCTGTTCTTAACTTACTATTGTTAAATTAATTATAAAATACGTTCTGCAGTACTAATACATTTATAAATGTATTACATTAGTGTAAATGTGCATTTAATTTTTTATTAAGTCAGAATGTGTTTTGTTTGTTTACTTTCAATAAATTAATAAATCTTTTTTAAAATAATCTTTTGTTTTCGGCTTTTTCATATGATCGCACCTCCCTCGTAGAGCTATCACGCCCCATTAGGGGGGCGTGCCCCACAGTTTGAGAAACGCTGTTTTAGAGTTTCATTTCGAATATAATATGGTTTTTTTTAATAATGTATAAAAGCTAAATTGCAAAAAATATAAAACTAAACTTTATTCATTTTATGCAATACATCAAACTTAGATATTTCTATAAAAAAGTCAAACTAAGTAATACTCTTCCAAATGAGAGACTGTAAAGTTTTTTTTTCACAGTATAAAAATGCAACAAGCATTTGAATTGTTCCGTACACTAAAAATGAAATTTTAAATATTTTCAGTATACAGACTTCTTATTCATTTTTGTGGGTTTTAAATTTAATATTTCCTCTTCATCATTGTTAGATAACTATACACGCAAATATTTTTCTTTATCATTAAAAATATTTAGATTCGAAAATATGTGTTTATGTACTTGAAACTATTGGGTATTTAATTATGGTCCAAACAAAAGAAAACAACTCATAAAATCCATTCAAAATTGAAATTGCAAACGTTCGGCAATTCAATAAATAAAATCAATTTTATTAAATAAATGAACTGTACATTTAAATCTGATTTAATTTAAAATTATATACTTTTTGAGGAAAAAGTTCTAGAGAGAGAGGAGTTTCAAAATCATCTTATTCTATGATTTAACAATATTATTGAAAATGTATGCACAAAAGTAAAACTACGTCAGATATCTTTCTATGAAAAGTTACTTTACTTCGTGTGTTGATATTATAAATGTTTCCTAAACTAATATTTGTTTATATATCGTAGAAAAAGCTAAATTTATTCCACGCTGAAAATTTATACATGAATATTTTAATGAATGGAATGTAAATGAGATTAGTTGGATGCTAACCAGAAAAGTTATTTTCTTTTAGAAGTATCCACAACTAAAATTTGGGCATGTGGAAAAAAATAAACATCACACTACAAAAATCTATAATTCCGCACATTCTTAACTTTTTGAGCAAATATTTTCTTTTCCGAGTAAAAAAAAAGTTTAATCACTTAAATAAACTTTCAACTTGTTTTTCCGACAAACCAATCATTTTTATTTTTGTCATTAAATATATATGTTGTTTTCATTTAAAAAGAAATGGAGTTTTAGAAAGCAAAACAGAAATAGAAAAACAATATATATAAAAACTGTGTTTTTTCAGTGACTTGACCATATGTGCAACCATACAAAAATAAATCTTTTTTTTTTAGTTTGTTTTTGAAGATTCAGTAGTTTGAAAATGGCAATTTTGAAAAAAAGCAGACGATAGCTAAAGGTTTATTTATTTCATTAATTGTGAATGAAGAAAAATACAAAAACTAAAAACTATATTCCAATACATAATAGGTGACTATAATTAAATAATGAAGAATGTTTAAAAAACACAGGCGAATATTTTTCAAGTTTCAATTTTTTTAGTAATTTTAAGCTTAATCTACAATTTATTTATGATTAATAATATAGGTTTCTACTATTCGGAAACATAATTGATGTTAAAAATTTTAAAAATATGGAAGGAAAAATATAATTTTATTTAACCCTAATAAATGAACTTCGGGAGATTTCATTCATTTATATCACAAATATTATTCTACTAATTGTCAAAGCCTGAAAATAAATTTAACTACTACTTTTATGAATATATAGTAGATTTTTTTAGAATTGAGTTTTTCTTGAACTGAATGTTTCTACATAAACGTAATAATCAGTTATAATCAGGAGACTCAGCTTGACGGTTTCAAGAATTGCTACGATAAGAATTGAAAGTGACCAGTGGTTCACTATTTTCTGAAACGTTGAGGCAAAATTCATACTACACGGGAATTATTACACTTTGAACACTCGTATATGGGAGACGTCGTTTCTTTGTTGGATCATTTTTCTTTGGAGAATAGTGCCTTAAAATGAGGTGGAAAATTTGTACAGAACACTCGTATATGGGCGACGTTGTTTCCTTGTTGGAACATTCTTCTTTCTTTCTCACACACACACACACACACACACACACACACACACACACACACACACACACACACACACACACACACACACACACACACACACACACACACACACACACACACACACACACACACACACACACACACACACACACACACACACACACACACACACACACACACACACACACACACACACACACACACACACACACACACACACACACACACACACACACACACACACACACACACACACACACACACACACACACACACACACACACACACACACACACACACACACACACACACACACACACACACACACACACACACACACACACACACACACACACACACACACACACACACACACACACACACACACACACACACACACACACACACACACACACACACACACACACACACACACACACACACACACACACACACACACACACACACACACACACACACACACACACACACTATACAATATTTATATTTGAATTACTAAAGCACCTTTACCCACCTAAAATTTGTTTTTGGATTGTTTGATGTTTGTGTATTATTGATCCATTGAAGTTATTGTGACTTTAATTGAACTTCATTAAAATTTTTCCGATAGCTTCTTCACTTACGCGTTCAAAAAGAACGTGTGGCAGAATATTGATATTTAAGCGTATTTATGATTTATACTTTATTAAAATGATTTCATTCTGCAATTAAATTCTACTGTTTCCGAGAAAATCATTTTTTTAAGAAAACAATCTCTCCAACTGAAGCATTTTAATTCACTTTGAGTGTACTTTCTTTTAACCATGGAAAATAAGTTCACAAATTCAAAAGAAAAAAAAATCTTGTGAATAGTTTTAATGGTTTAAATAATTATAGAACAGTCTGATAGAAAATTCGACTCATAGACTAATCATTAATCTTAGAAACTATCATTTGCGGCCATTAAAGCAAAGTATTAGCGGGATAAAACTTCTAAAAAAAAAGCTTTTTATGTAGATACTACTAAACTATTTCTTTAAAGATACCCAATGCACTTACGACTTGCTTTAACCACAAAGCAAATAACATTATTAGGAGCAACAGACAGGAAGCAATATTTATTTGTAAAAAGTTTAACTATTCTGTAACATATATAATGTTATATTTAATGATAAATATTACGAATAATGATCTTTCAAATAATTGTATTATGCTAGTGAAAGAATAAATAGTAATGTGTCTGAAAACTTGTCACACAGTGCTTTATAGACGAAAGAAAAAATAAAATTTGTGTGTAGGCTTTTCCTTTTAATATAAAGACCTGAATTATAACTACGTCTAATTATGTTACAATTAAGGCACTGAAATGTATGTCGTTTTTGGAATATTACATATTATGAGATTAAAAAGTACACATTAGCAGTATATGGTAATACGATACAAATATTTCTAGAATATTAGACGGATTTAGAATAAAAAAAAGCAGCGAACAAAGAATAAATTTATCTTAATATTTAACACATATATAATTGTCTATTATTCGTGTAATGTGTGAATATGTTTACGCTACTAAATGATTTTAAGGAATTTATGATTCAGAATGTTAGCTACAAATTATATTTTCTAGAATCAGATTAAGAAAAATCTAATGTTTAATTAAAAGATAATAATTAAGCCCATTTTCAAAATACTTAAAAGATGATTTTAATGTATATTTTGTGAGCGATGTACTAATGGATTTGCTTCCTCTCCGTCTTGCCTACCTAAGGGTGTAGGAGGAATAAAACCAGAACCAGAAACTTACATTATAACAATTATTTATTTATTCAAACACACCAACCAACAACACTTTAATCTTTAAGTGAGTGTCAAAGGAGAAATCAATGAGTATTAAGCAAATAGGCGTAGGAACTTTTTAATTTCAACCTAATCTATCGTTGATTAAAAAACCCCAATCCCCCAATTTAATCAAGGGCAAACACCATTCAATCTGAAGCTGCAAAATCAATTTACTCAATCTCACCTGCGTAGCGAAATATAAAAACCTCTTACTTTCTTTACTACAATTAAAAAAACTCGGATTTATATAGTCGACTAATTTAAATATAAGGTTTCTTTTTGAGAGGGAGGGTTGTGAATTAAACGGAATCCCAGCCCAAAGATTCCCCAAGAGGATTAGTTTCGGGGTTTTCGTTAGATTCGTCGCAACCAAAGGAATGATTCATGTAAGATTTTTTTTAATACAACAGAAAAAAAAAAAATATTTTTTCCCTTTACGAATTTTAAACATTTTTTTCGGAACATTGCATTGCTAAATTAAGAATTTTTCTAAATTAGGAAAATGATATTTGTCAAAAGAAATACATTTGATTTTGCTTTTATAAAAAAAATCAAGAAAATGTGATATTTTTTTCTCTGATATATGAAAACGACATAGAAACCTCCAAATATGTAGGCTATTTATTTTATTTGAAGTTTTTTTTTTTTCTGAAAAAAGTACAATAAAGATGCAAGATTTTTTTAAAAAGGAATTTAAAATTACGATAGAATAAATTGATGACTTTCACGTGATATATTCTCCATTCAGAGAAAATAGACAGGAGACATACTTGTTCCATTAGTAAAATTAGGATTAAACTTCAAATTCGGCTATTTGGTAAAAATGTCAAAAACTAAAAGAAACTTAAAGAGAAACTAAAAGAACTTTAAAAAAAATAACTTTTATTATTCTTTGTTCTTTTTAAAATCAAATTTTATTTTTTTTGAATTTATATATTTAAAAATATTCAAAAGAATTTTCAAAAAGCAAAAGCTCAGCTCTTAAACTGATTGGCTTGAAAATGTTATTGCATTAATTCGTGATTATGACGTCCCATGAATTTATGATCTGATTGGTTGGCGTGTAGTAATTATCATGTGAGAAAAAAAAAAAAGAATGAAGAATTCCACAATCATTGTGTATAGTTTGCAAATATTTCAAACCTATTTTTAATGGGCTAAGCGCATGTCACAAGATAACTGCAATGGCATTTTCCCGACCAATCAATTCATGCTCTTCGTTGTTGCAACTTTTGCTTAGTGTAGAAACTTTCTTTCAAAAAGTATATATTTGTCGACAAAAATAACGCACACAGGCAATCAAAATGCGCTTGATTTAAAAATACCGTTTAATATAAGACGGTTTTTTTGTTTTTTATTTAAAAAATTTTTTTCAAAATTTTTTAAAAATTGGCATTTTTTTATTTCAAAATTCTCTTACTATTATTTCACACTCTCCCTATATATATCTCTCCCTATCTTGTTTAAAATTTCAATCGTTAATGAAATACTTTTTATTCATCCACTGAAGTTCAAAGAAATTTTCTTAAACATGTAGTGAATGCAACTTTATGTGAAACAATTTTTTCAAATATTAATTCAATAATTAAATATTATTTTTTAAATTAAAATTTTTTTTGGATTTTGATGAAGTTAGGATTAGCTGCAACAGATGACTCAGAAATTTTTTTTAACGAATTTTTTCTTGGCTTTAAATACATTGTTTTAAACATGACACTTGATGTTAATGTACCTTTTTCAAATAATAATTAATTAATTAAATTTAATTAACTAAAATAAAAATTTTCTTTGTTGACCTAGGTAGGAATTGACTAGATTTTTTTTTATATTACTTGTTTAATTATCAAATTTAAAATAATATCTAAATTTTACCAGAAGTACAAAATGTTAGTTTTGAATTTAATGGAAATACTTTATTATATACAATTGTCATGTGACCGTTATGAATTTAGCTCATTAGTATTATTTTTTTGATCTTGTACAAACAGCTTATCATTTTGAATGTTTCCATGGAGACTACGAAAACTATTTTTCAAAGTATAGTTTTGAACATTTAAAACCATTCATAAGAAATTTTTTTCTAAACTTCAATTATTTTAATTTATCTTGTTTCAGGTAGTATATTACACACCCTACAACAATAAAAACAATTTTTTTTTCCTTTCCCGCCCTGTTTCTTCTATTGCTTTTTCTAGGATAAAACATTTTTAATTGGATGGAAAAGTAACGAATCAAAGCTTTCCAGGAGCAAATTAGTTTGATTAATTTTTCGCCATAAATTAAAGTTGATTCATGAATTTGGAACAATGCGTTAATAATTTGGAGAAAAAAAAAAAAAAGCTATCTTCTTTTTGACTTTTTAATGAATGAAGGACTTTT
>BMAV01023289.1:12441-23966 GCA_019973955.1 Trichonephila inaurata madagascariensis | reverse complement strand
TAAGAAAGCAAAATAAGCAGTTTTACAATGAACCAAAGAACCTAGAATTAAAAACAAACAATTAAAATGTAGGCAAGAAAATAATCTTGCAGATGACACCAGCAATTCAAGTTATAGTTCTGGTATGCATTAGTTAATAGTAAGTTTTTACTTTAAATCTCTATTTCTCAAAACTGTAAATTTCAACACAAAAGGAACATTTTTGAAATAACTACTTATTTTATAGCCTTGAAACTTTGCACATGTGTTAACACTATACAAATAAATATTTTAATGAGAGATTTTGTCAAAAAATGTATTCAAAAAATATTTATGGATTAAAATGTACAAGAATTTTCACCGTTTTAAAAATTTTGACGTGTTACTCCACATATGAATTTTTTAAAAAAAAACTAATCAAAATTTTGAAAAATGCTCTCATTAAATTAATAAAAACAATACAATGAATGCACACAAAAAAATTCATGACTGTACAACCTGCCAATTTTTTAAAAATGTTCCTTAAAATTGGTCATTTTTAACATTACGGAGATAGGGAAAATGCTGCGTGAAGTGACCCCCTTAAATTATAATACTCAAAAATATATAAAAGGTGTAGGTATGAATCTTCATTAACCAAAACCACAAACATTTTACAATTTTTATTTTTAATGTATAGCACTTTTATATGACTGGTTATACACAGTCTAGACAAAGCATTATGAACACCTAGACATTTTCAATAGACTCATCTGGATGACGTGGAAGCCATGTGATTCAGAGAGAATGCTATTTAGCTGCTGCTGGAAAAGACAAACTATCATTCCTGCACTTACGTTTGCGAGTGAAGGAAAAGACGGCTGGTCTAAACGAATATGAAAGATTGCAGATTGTAATGATGCAACAACTAGGAATGAGTACCTACTAAATAGCATGACTGATAGATTGTTCGTGTTCTGCTGTTTTTAGTATTTATACAAAGCGAATAAATGATGGTGAAACCAGAAGTAATATTTGAAGAAGCCCACGTGTAATCAAAAAAAAAGAAAAGAAAAATATGTTGGAAATTGCTCCGTTTGATAAAGCAAAATTGATCCCAGACAGTGGCTTAGCTGACAGTCCAATGTAAATGCTGGTTCAAGTGCAATTGTTTCGGAACATACTGTACAGCGGACAATGCTGGATATGGAACTGCGTATCATACGTCTCACCCGTGTGCCTATGTTGATTAAGCGTCATTGCCAACTAGACCTAGAGTGGGATCAGTAACATTGAGACTTGACTTTAAATAAGTTGAAGAGAGTGTCTGGTTGGAAGAATCACGATTATTCATTCATCACGTCGATGGCTATAAGTCAGGTATCTCTGTTTTCACAGCCGAACATTTGCTCCTTTCATGTACACAGACTGGTGATGGAAGCACTATGTTTTAGAGAACGTTCTCATAAATACTCTGGGACTCTTAGTTCTGATAGAAGGAACTATGAAAGTTGAAAATTATCTGAGCATAATGCGGATCAGTTACACAATTATATGGTGTCTGTTTTCCGTATAGGAAATAGAATCGTCCAAAAAAGATGGTGTATGATATCAAAATGCTAGAATTTTGTTAGAAAGGTTCGAGAAGCATAAAGATGAATTCCAATTAATATTTTGGCTACCAAACTCGGTGGATCTTAATCTGATAGGGCACATTTGGGTTATAATAGAAAGGCAGCTCAGAGATCAAACATTTTCATATCAGACTATCTCAACTTTACTTGACCACTGCTTAGACCAGATGGTGCAACATGTTTCTAGCTATCTACCAAGAATTTATGGTATCCATACGAAACCTAATTGGAGTAGTTTTACAGGCAGAAAGTGGTATATTGTGTTATTTACTAGATATTCATGTTATCATTCAGGATTATCGAATGTCAAGTTTTCGGTACTTTACTGTATTATGTAGATGTATATAGATATGTATATAATATGTTCATGTATATTTTTAAAGGACTTAGCATTTTCTTATGATTTTTTTTTTACTCTTGTAATTTCACAGCAATGCAAGTAAAATTATCATTGAAAATAAAAAAAAAAAAAAAACTAGCGAATTAAAGTTATCAATTGATCTAATGAAAATAAATGCCGAATATTGACTCAGAATTTGTGGTTACGAAAATCTTCTTTTAATCACAACAACAACCTTAAGTGACATTAAATATCATTAAAATTATCCATTTATACGCTTTTGCAAAATCATGGTTCCGAACGTAGTCGGATACATTAAAGTTTTATTGCACTAGAATATTCTTAAAAATTTCTTCTCTATTAAATACTTTGAGAGGATTGTAAAGAATCACTTTTCTGTGCCAAATGATATATCTTTTCTCCCGTAGAGTCATTACCTTATATAAACATACATGTTGAATGATTGAGTTTTATCAGCATCACAGCAAGGAATATGAGGCTACTGGCAGTGAATCTCGTAATATTGAACCAGTGGCACTACGGCTCGGACTAAGGACACCCCTTCCACAAATCCTTGACCATAACCTTTAGGCTACTACGGCAGCGTTTTTCAAACTGTAGAGCGAACTTCCCTAGGGGGCGTGATAATCCTACCAGGAAGACCAGAGCGAATCGAAAAGTTGAAAATAAAATATTATTAAAAAAATCATTAGTTTATTGAAAGGAAGCAAAACAACATTCCATATGCATTCAGACATAATAAAAAAATAAAATACACATTTACATTGGTATAATATAAATGTATTAGTACTGCACAATGTGTTTGATTAGTAATTTGTCAATACTAAGTTGAGAACAAGTTTGACAATTACTATTGACCCCATAAGCAAAATGAAAAAGTATATTCAGAATTCAATATTTATCTTGATAATTTGTATGGTTTATAGTTAACCCTCCAAGCGGTCTGCACGTAAAATTCTGCCATTCCAGAGATGCTTTTTCTGCCTTCAAGCAAGATTCCCAAAAGCGGCCGAGCCGCATTCTTAAAAATACGGCTCAGCCGCTTTTGAGAACCCCACCTGGATGCGAAAAAATATGTGCGGTACATTTTTGAAGCATCTCCAGAATGGCAAGACTTTAAGTGCAGACCACTTAGAGGGTTAAAGTCGTATTGTAGCTTTATGTAAAAGTACAATATTATTATATCCAATGCTTTGTTATTATATGGAGGGGAGTGCGTTGAATAAATGATTGAAAATATGGTCTCAAATATTGAATGTTTCAGAAGCACTGTGCTACGACCATCGAACATACTCTCATAAGACCGAATTTTTATATTAAAATGCTTATAATAAGCAAAGGAAAACTATGTTAAGTCTCCAATATCAGTTAGCTATTATGTATTCACATAAAATTGAGTTCACAACTTTCAAAATAGTTTTCGAAAACATGTTTGGACAAATAAAAAGAGAAAAAATTGCCATTCAACTATTATTTTTTACTTCTTATTTATATTAATTTATTATTTATTTATTCATTTGTTTATGCCAGTAGTATACCATTTTAGATAACGTGTTAAATTAATATTAAAGGAATTAATATATAATATAATTACATAATTAAAAGTCTTAATTAGTTTTAATATAACATTAGTCATCATTCACAAAAATCACTATTTGTTCTTTCCATGAGTCTTCAAGTATTAGAAATGTTTTTGGGAAATAATAATTAATTATGCTGTTTTGTGATTTTGGATATCTTTACTTCCAACATCAATCGACTTCTTGAACAATTTTATCACTGTTTGTATTTCTGCTTTTATTCACCAATAAAAACAGATTAACCGCTTTCTAAACAGTATGCTTTAATTTTAAGCAAAATGAGAACAATAGTTTTTTTTAAGCAATTGTTAAATTAAAAAAAATTATTACAACGGATACCTTCGATTTTAGTATTTTTTGAATACGTATATATATTTTATTTTTAATCCTCTTTTTTTTGGAGCTTTAAATATAATTATAAAAATTCAATTCCTAGAAATTAAAATGAGTTTTTTCTCGTTAAACTACAAATTTTTTGTATAAAAAGTGTAAATGAAGCTATTTACAGGGAAATACGATGATTAAATAAGTTTTTTGAAAAAAAATCATTAACTCACTCAAACCTTTTTTTAATATAATCAAACGATGAAATAAAAAAATATATATCTCACAGTTATTTATTACACGAATAAGGAACACATTCTATGAAATCAAATAAATTCGGTTTGAAATTTCAAGAATTTCATAAGAAAATTAATCTTCTTCAGTCTTTTAGATAAAACGAAATATTAAGCGTTTGTTTTCACAAGCAGTGAAACAAAAATGAAATTACAATAAATTAATAATTGAAAATACCTTTCTTCTAAATATTTAATTTTGCTTATTTCATTTCGGAAGGATAAAATAACTTTTAAAAACAGCAAGCTAGGCGTTAAAGAATTTCACAGAAATTTATAAATTTACTGAAAAAAAAGTATTATTAAACATAAATAACAACTTAATTATTTGTCTTTCTGAAAAGGGATATATCATTTTTCATCAATACTATCAAATTTAATTGAAAACATTAAAAATTAAATGAAATCTATTTATTTTTAAGACCTGTATTAAAAAATATTCAATCATTTTTATTTTAATATGAGTGTGTTATTTATTAGACATATATATGTTTAGATATATTGATAGTTTTATTCTAAATTTCCTGAAGCAGATTTTATGTTGAATAGCATATGAGAGTGCGAGAGAAAAATCGCTTTGTAGACGTAATGATGAATGTTAATTATCTTCGTAATAAATTTAGAATTATTTGTATATGTTTTGTATGCCTTTTTTAAAATATATTCTTAATATATTAAACACCTGTTCAAAAATTACTCCTTCGAATTCCATGCACGAGTTACTTGTCATCACAGGACAGGTGTTTCCTTTAAAAATCCAATATTCAATTTATTTTATTTATTTTTTATCAAAAATAAATTAGTTCAAAAATAATTATATTCCTTAAAAAACATTTACAAAAATATTTACTTAGGATGTCAATAACATAAGCTCCTTCCTCAAAATGAATGCCCATTCACGTAAGTTTTACATTATTATATTATTTTAATATTTTTGTTGTTTTATTAATATAATAAATTGTAATCTTTCTCTACTTTTAAAATAGCGTCCGTGTTAATATATATTAATCAAATGTAAAGAGAACATAGCTAAAATAATAGATGTTTTCTTTTGATTTTATATGTTTAAGAACATGCTTGAAGTGATATGTGATATCTTGTTGAAGCCCAGTGGCTGAGTGGTTAGTGCATTCCGCTTCCACGCCACATGTCCGAGGATCAAACCCGGGGCTGGGTAAGGTTGACTCAAGCTTTAATCCCTTCAGTGGGACGATAAATGAGTATCAAGCTTGCTTGGGAACGTAACACTGGGGATTTCATGTCAGGCTGACTACCTTACCGAAACATCTGCTCATGCACCTCAGGACCCAAGATCGTGTATACGGAGTTGGGCACAGTAGGCATTGGCCCTCATGGGCTGTTGCACCACTGAGTTAAGTCAGGAACATGATATTGACTCATATAATTTAATGTGCCTTCATAATATTTTGTATATTGTACCCTAAATATATAAACAGAACTGAATATCATTATAATGTTTTGTTTGAAATCAGAAACACAATTCATTTCTATGCACATATTAACAGCATTAGTTTTTGAAACGGATAAATTGTCGCATTCACTATAAACTGCTTAAAATTTTCATCGGACTGAACACTTTTCCAGCAAATAATTAAAATCAAAATTAAAATTATGTACAAATTGAAAAAGAAATATGCATAAATATGCTATATGTATATTATGGTTTTTTTCATTTTTTTAATCTTTTTTTCTTCTTTTTTTTTCTATTAAGGTTTGAGTTTGCATTTACGTTCTGGTGAGCAGTGAATAACCATGTTGAGTATAAAAAAAATATAATAATAAATCAATTTTATTAGCCCTGCTTTCATGAAAAAGATTGAGAATATTCTAAGTTAAGAGTCAGTTGACGAAAATAGATAAAAAAATAAAATGTAATTTTTTTAACCTAAGCTATTTTTTATATAATTTTCTGTAAAATCACACGCACGCACACATACGTACGCACACACATGCAAACACACACGTGCGCACACGCTCACACACGTGCACGCACGCGCACACATATATATAACGAAAAAAATAATAAAATAATGCACAATTAATAGAAATATTTATTTCAACTTCCTTAATAATTTTGCTTGATAAATCATTTAAATAAGAAATATTGTATACACTTCACTAATTTATCCTAGTTAACAATGATTTTGTTATTGTTATTTGTCATAAAATATTTTGGGTTCCCTTAATGCCTTTGCAATTGACTATTATTGCTTAGATAAAGAGTAACACATACTAAAATGCTCATGTGCATTGTAAAATGCACACAATCGTAAACATTATATAAGGATATTTTCCGATTAACTGTGTACTTTTTTTAAAGTATAATTATTCTAACTGCAATTAATTTTGTTGTTGATTTATGCATGTTTTGTTGATGTTCTACAATAAGCACAAGTGTTTCAAAAGGGAACTTTAAAATCAACCAGCAGAAAACTATAGAAATATTATGAGAAGAAATAAAATTGCAGTAACAATATGCAAAAAGTTATTAGCTGCAAAAATTTGAAGGCTTACATCTCAGAACGACTAAGCAAGATAAATGCAAAGAATGTGGCCCTAAGAAAGATAAAAAAAATAAAAAAAACTGTCACGTTTTCATTTTCGACAGACATTTGTCTGCCTCGTTTATGCAAAGATTTATTGTAATTCTTGTTTATATTAGAAAACCTTTCAATAATTTTGTACTGACAAATTGAAATTAAAAATTTTTAGCTCAAATATATAAATTATTTTATTTTTTTTGTAATGCTTTCGAAATTTTATATGAAATCAAGAGACTGACTATATTGGCGGAAGGTTAAAATGATATTAGAAGAAATAAAACAGGGACGGGGGAATATGATTGTTCTAACATATGCTTTGACAATAATAATTTCTTATAGTATATAAAATGAACAAAATATAAAAACATATTTCTTAAGGCACAGGGTAAATCTTTACACATGTGGTGAATTAGAACGATACATTTGAGACGATCTTATCCAGTTAGAAAAAGTTAAAGGTGTATTAAAATTTTATAATTCAAATAATATTTCTTTT
Source organism: Trichonephila inaurata madagascariensis (assembly GCA_019973955.1). Lineage (NCBI taxonomy): Eukaryota > Metazoa > Arthropoda > Arachnida > Araneae > Nephilidae > Trichonephila > Trichonephila inaurata. The sequence goes on along the minus strand of BMAV01023289.1, from coordinate 16,756 downwards.
ATAAATGGGAAAAAAAGATAGCTCAATTAAAATTCATTATGAATAATAATTATTGTTAGTATTTTCTCTGTAATGATTCAAAAGGCTTTTTATCGAACACATTTTTTGAATGTAATATGTATCTTATTGTATGATATTGAAAAACAGAGAGAGAAATTCAAAAAGGAAAAAGAGAATATATATATATATATATATCTATATATATATATATTGCTGTGCATTTTCTTAGATATTTTATGTATAAAATCATTAAGTGAGTGTCAGAAAAGACTTTTAATCATTTTTCACAAAATCTGTAGATGTATTTTAAATGCCCTAATGTCTAAACTGAATTGTATAAAATCCAAAGGAATTTCAATGGAATTCTTGCATTAAAAATTGCCTTTTTGGAACATCTTTATATTTTGTTTTAACATTCAATTAAAAATTTCTAAAGGATATATTACAGGAAATATTTAACTGACGATTAAATGTCAGGTTTTTGGAAAAATGTTCTTTGTAGGCTACAAATTAAATTACATACAGAGATCAATTTAGTATTTAAATCAAAATTTTTATACTGAGTAACCTAATAAAGAAAAAAAAATTAAAAATACAGAAAAACATTCTTCATAGTATGAATTATACTTTCGCAAACATATAACAAAGAATTTTGGTAAAATTAACTGCATTTTTAAGATCATTTAAAGAATAATTATATACATTTACCTTTCGATGCATAATATGTTAACAATATACTATTAAAATATCCTGTACACCAGAAAGAAATATTTTAGCTATCGAAATGTCGAGGATTTGAAAGAGACAGTAAAATACCACGAGCTTCTTTATAAATAAAGAAATTTATAGTGAGCAACATAGTAGTAAATCATAGCTTTTAATAACGTACTCTAACAAAGAGACAGCTACCATTAAAGAGAATAATTTTATAATTCAAACCATTATATGAATAACTATGTGTCAAAATTATTTAAGGAGCAATTTATTTAGCTCTTTATATGTCATAACACGTTCCTGATTCAGAAGGAAGATTAAAATAAACCATAAAGCTCCAGTTCTTGAAATTGTTCTTTTGACTTCAGGATTCAGGCTTTGAAACGCTATCATTAATATGATTTATTTTTCTGTAATTGTAAAAACCATTATTATGCAATTTTTACGATCATGTGCATTTTATAAGGCATACATACATTTTAATATTTGTTATTCTTTATATAAGCAATAATAGTCGAGACCAAAGCCAATAAGTGAATGCAAAATATTTCATGACTGATAACAAGTAGCACAAGTTTATTTTTATTCAAGTTGAACTGTATAACAATGTCTCATCTCAATAGCTATTTTTTGACCATTATCATTTTTTTTTCAAATAAGAATTGTTTCATGAGAAAAATAAAAAACGTAAATATTTCACATGCTTTATGCATTGATATTATTAAAAATACAGAGATTGAAATATTAAAAATGATATAAACATGCATATATATGCATGATAACATCACACTAGAATTACGAAATTCATGATTATCGAAAGTACAATATGTAAAAGAACGTAGTGCATCAATAATTTAACATATTTTAAAATCTGGCACCTTTGAATCCGACAACAAACAAAATAGACATGTAGAAAAATGAATGATGTGGAAATCATTTCATAGGAACGGTACACGAAGCTAGTTTTAGGGATATTACGTTAAAAAGAGATAGGTTCTTCAATTTTAAAAGTTTAGCGTTTCATATATATTGGAGGAAATTTATTAGAGACAGATTTATGCGCATACATTTATAACCGAATGCTGAATATATAATTATTTATGAAGGTAACTGGATAAATTACCATTCACAGTGTCATTGTGCCGGCTTCTCCCTCGTAATTGATGTGGAAAACAATTTTCTACCCATCTCTCATTTTCCAAATGCAGTTGCAGATTATAAATGTTATGCGAGATATCTGGAAATTTTATCTGATAATTTTGATCCCAAATTTCAGTCAATTGCAAAGTGTTTTTTTTTCTTTCTTTTTTTCAATTAATATTCTATTGATTTTATAGAGTTTAAGTAAATTTTGATTGTGCATATGATATCAACTAATCATTTATTTTTTACAAAACTATAGCTAATAAATTGAATCGTAATTGTGATATTATTCATTTGTTTTTTATTTGAACATAATTTTTCTGTGACAATAAAGAATTGTATTTGATTTTAATAAATTAGTTTAATCTACCATTAGACTTGAATGTAGTAGGAAATAAAAAAATGTAGTTTACTCACACGTATGCTTCAAAAAAGTTAAAAATTCGGCAGCAAAAAAAGATTTATTAATTTGATGAAAGATAAATTGATGCTTCATGATATATTTTTAAGAACCATCAATTTAACTTCCAACCCATTTTTTCACCCTAATTTTTTGTATATCATTTATTTTATGTTACGAAAATGTCGAAGCCTTTTGTTAAATATTTTTATTATTTATTATTGTGTATTGTAGGTCTCATTTTCCATTCATGAAAACAACAAAAAATGCAATATTTGAACAACAATAAAGTGCATTACATAAGGCACTTATAAATAAGGAATTTTTGAGACATTGGAACAATAAGCTCCACAGCACTCATTTATATTTTATAAAAATAGGTAAGGTATTATGGTAGCCCATTTATGAACTCTTAAGTGATATTATTATAAGAAACACAATTATTGAGTTAGTTTAATAAAATATTTGCGACAAAAAATAACTGCAAAAATATTAATAACTATCGTAATATATTAAGAATAGGAGATCGAAAAATAATTCACAAAATATGTGAAAACATTAAAAAAAATGTGAATGAGTGTATATTAACGTCCCTCTGTAGAGGGAACACGATGGATGTTGGTGACGAACCTCCCAGTTTTGAAACATAGTTAAGTGCCAAAAGCGACCTCTGATTTTACTTTAAATGACTTCACTTTAAAAAATCTTAAGTATATAAATCAAACTATGCAATGAATTTAAAGGTATAAAGTTTACAAAAATGTCTTCCGTCTTATGTTTAATTTCATTACTTATTTTGAGTTACATATTTTTTAGATTCAGTTTTTTTAAAATGGTCATTTAGTAACAAAATGGCAATTTTATTAGCAATGCAATTGTTATGGATAAAAATGTACCAAATGATGCACCATTAGGGAATTTCCAGTAAATGTGTCATCTTTTGAAATAGTTTACTTAGAGTATTATGTAAAATTTTTCTTTTTATTAGATGTCAAAGTTAGGTATTGTTTCTTTTTTCGAACCCCAACTCAACACAAACAACAATCATTAATTTTAACTATACCAGCCAATGTTTTTGTCCGACTTGTAATTGCAAATTATAATATGCATATGTAAGATGTCGTTAGTGAAAAAGTCGTAAAATTGCGAAAGCTGTGGGCACAACAGCTAATGATCTGATAAAGGGCGTCAATTTTTTCCGTTTTCAAAAATGTGCTCGTCCTCACTTAACCAAGTGCAACTGAATTTTTATTTTTATTTTTACCAGAAAAAGATATGTCCCTACTTTTCACCTCATTCCCGATTATCGTCAAGTTTTGGACACCATGTATGTATATAAACAACGAATCGTACTTTTTCGAAAGAAAGAACATAATTTTGTCACCTCATTTGACATCTTGCAATAAATTTTGTATAATGCAATATGTACGTTTCTTTTAAAACGGTATAAATTTCAGTACGCATTGTTGAAAATGTAAGTAACACACAATGTAAATTTTTTTAACAATTAAGAATGGTCTGTTTAAAGATTGTGTGTTTTGAAATGGAAACTTAATATTTGCCTTTATTTTAAAAAAACAATGCTTACTTGTAATTCAAACAAAATAAAAGGTATCATAACATTTCCAAAGCAATAGAGCACTTCCAAATCAATCTTCGTAAATTTCTGCACGATATGATATCAATTTACTTAAATAAACACAATATATTCCATTCAAGTGCACTCAACTGTGCTCAAAATGGTTGAGCAACATAATGTTTCCGCTTTATTGTTGATTACTCACAAAAACATTCTTTCGTATTAATTGAAGTATATTTTCAATGGATACATTTTAAATTAAATGGGAATAATGAAATTAATTCAACAGAAGAAGTACTATTGAGACACAGTTACATGTGTATATGTAAATTTTAAGCGGGTTTTTCCTAAGAATGTTACACGTATTCAGTAGTAAGCAGTTTGATTCCATTAAAATATACAATTATGATTACTTGATCATAATTTAAAAGCTTCAGCATATTCACGTTAATGAACATCATGCACACACACACACACAC
>BMAV01023289.1:721-12096 GCA_019973955.1 Trichonephila inaurata madagascariensis | reverse complement strand
GAGGCAGCTATATTATAGACTTTGTTGACTTAAGGCATCTTGTATGTATAAGATAAGTTATGCAATAGAGAGGGGTTTAACCAATTTTTAAGCTAGCCAACCTTTCCCTTTCTGTCCATAATACAGAGGAAATTCCTATTGAAATAATGGATAAAATTTCTATATCCATTACAAGAAAAAAGCAACTTACATGAAATTGCATAGACCGAGCTGAATCTGTGTACAGCGGAAAAGTTATTACCAGATTCTAAATTCAAATACAGGCATAGTATTATTGACTGAATTGTAGCACTTCACAAAATTATTATAAGATTATTAGTACTAAAATAATTGCATATAGTACGTGTATGAAGATGAATACTGAAGTTACTTGAGAACCCTAGGAAAATTTTGTATTTGTCTATAAAATATTATTAAGTTAAAATGAAATTAACGAGAGAATAAATAATTATAATTGTACTTTGAATATGTGCGTAACTATAAGTGTGAACTAACTATAACTTGGAAGAGTTATTTTAGTAGGTAACTATTACTAGGAAATTTAATAGTCTTGGTAAAATCTATAATGATAACTTAATAATCTTCAGAAGAATTTAACACTTACAATTAAGAATTTCTTTTTATAAATAATTGGTTATTTTTGAATTAAACATAGTATTTAACTTAATTTTCATAACTTCTTTTATTTTTTTAATGATCTCTAAGTTTGTTACTATCTATGTAATTAAAGATAATATTTCTGAATATTGATACATGTATATAACTTTCCCAATAGGATGATTCTGAAATATTGAATTTCAATTAATCTCTTTTGACATATATATTTATATATATATGTGTGTGTGTGTGTTGGATTTTCTTCTACTGTGATTATATATTTTAATCATGAAGCAATTACTTTAACTTTATTCATTTTGAACTGATAAAATCAAGAAAAAACAAAGTCATTTATTTATATTTATATTTCTCGGTTCTGGAACTATATTTTCAATATAAAGAATTAAGGTTTGTTATATGTAATGATTTTAATTAAGAAGTTCTAGTTTTTCTAATTATTGTATTAATATTTTACTATATTGCGTTCACACAGGCATGTTATTATTTATTTAGTAAGAATGATTATAATTTGTATTTAAAAATTCTTATTAATATGAATTTAATTTTCTCAAAGAATTATCTTACAAATAGAAATATCTGCTAAAAAAGTACCGTAAAATCCGGCGTATAACGCACACTTTTTATTCAAAAAAAAAGGATCTTAATTTACGGGTGCGAGTTATACCCCGAGTATAAAAAATGATAGCTTAAAATATAAAAAAAAGTGATGGGCATAAAGAAAATGAGACTATTACATGTAATGAAATACTGTTTCTTTTAAGGAAACAGCATTCCTTATGAATCTCATGAGTGGTAATTCTAGATGTATACTGTCTTTCAACAGTCTTCTGGGATAATACCTCGAATAAATATCTTAAAAACATGAGAAGAGTGCATACGAACGTTTCAGGTTTCTTTGTCAAAAAGGGGTTGCGCGTTAAACGGCGAATATACCTCAGAATTGAAAAATGCAGCTTTAAATTATAGGTGCGCGTTTTACGTCAGATTTTACGGTAATTAGAAAACACACACAAAACAATAAGGATCTTTATTCTCTTAAAAATTACCTTTAAAACGACTGTTTATAGTCAATTTTCAAATTTCAAATTGTGGATAAGGAATAAAAAAGAAGAAAAAGTTTGTGTGTATGTGCTTTTTTTTCCTTCACATTTAGGAGAAAGTAGAAAATAAGGTAAAAAAAGGTATTTCATCAATAGCAAATAATGATATAATGCATTTTTTTATCGCTGGAGCGCATGATTTTCTTTGAAATTCAAATAAGTTAGATTATATTTTAAGACATTTCAAGATAAAAATATACTTTTTATATGCTTTTTAAATTAACTTTTAGGTAAGTTAATTAAAAATCCAAATATAGGAAATTAAAATAAGCAATATATATATATATATATATAAGTACATATATTTATATAATATATATATATATTAGAACTTTTCGTCATTCACTTTTAAGAGTAAATATGCAGAATTAAGTATCAAAGGAATGAAATAATTTAGCCAAAATTGTTTCGAACTGTCGGTTAACGAAAAGCTGGTAAAAAGAAAAACAAGCTTAAATCAGTTTAATTAAAAACTATTTTGAAATGAAAACTAACAAATTCTCAAGGAGATTAAAATAGAATGAGAGTATAATTTTTAAGACCTTTCGAATTGTATGTTAATATAAGCAATTATTTTAATTATAAGAAGAGGAAAAACACTATGTGGTGCTTATTTGTATTCATCATAAGAAAATATATCTCTAATTCCATTAAGAGTTTCCATTACATCTGGATTTTTGATTTTCAATCATCTGCACTTGCAACGACAAAAAAAAATGAAATAAGAGCGTTAGAAAGTTATACCTATGTACATAGTAAGTGAGATAAATTATGGATAAAGGAAATATCTTCGAAATAGAGGGAATTTAGATTCCGAAATAGAAAACCAAGGGAAAAAACCCATTGCATAAAGAGAAGTCAATAGACCAAAATGAAAATTATTATTTTTTCTAAAGCTGTCACCTATTTAAGGCACGGAAGGTTATTATGTATATAAATATATATATATATATATATATGTACAAATAGTTTATAACTATTTAGAAAAATAAAGAATATTAGCTCCAGTAGTACAACAGTAAACTCTTTACCTTATGAACCAAGAATACAGATTTAAACATATATTTTGGCGAGTCACCCTTCTGCTGTAATTTTCCCATACTATTGTTCCATAAAGAAAATAAGAAATTTTAAAAATATGTAATAATTACAAAACAGATTGCACTAATACTAATTTAAAAATACGTAACAGGAAATTTTTTACAAATTACTTGCTAGTATTGAATTAAACACCTTTGTATAATATATATATATATACGTACATGTACTATTTCAATTTAAGTATTTATTCTACTTGTGCAATTTTAAACACTTTTTTTTTAATCTAACATTTTTAATTTTCTATGTGAAATTTTCCCAGTCGAGATTAACCTATAAGAAAGTTTGGCGGCATTCTTTTCAGAGCCTCCGACAGAAGTTGAGAACTGTTCTGTGGCGGAAGAAACAGAAACGTCCTTCAGGGTGTTCTGCAACGCATCCTCTGAAGACAGCGATGAGCTTGATGAACATTTCTACATTGAAATACGGGAATTCAGAACAGGAGAACTTCTTCAGAACTTCAGCCTGAACTTTCCTGAAGCTGTAGTGCGAGGACTGGATCCTGGAACATGGTATGCAGTGACTGTTTATGCTACTAATGAAGCTGGAAGAAGCAAGCCTTATACTCTAGAAATTCGTACTTTCTCGAGTCCCGTGACAACTAATACACCAAGTAATTATACTTTAATAATTTATATTTTAAGAATTGCTTTGTACATATTAGTTTTCGCATGGTATATTTGAGAAGGTAGGAGACAAAATAAAATTAACTTACTAACAACTAATCCTCTCTCCCTCTATTTATCTCTTGTATTTTTGAATTACATTGAAATTATTATTGCAAAGATATTCAATCTTGAGGAAAAGTAGTCCCAAACTGTATTTCGTGAAATTTTGATACTCTGCAGGTAAATAACAATTTCCGAAAAGTAGGCCAAATTAATCAATATGATGATGAAACAAGCCGGGCTGGTACCCATGATATACTTGTTGTTGTTTCAAATGAGAATGGTCGGCATTCATTTCTGATTTGTACAAACTGTAAACCTTATATAATTATTAGAAATATATTTCTGTATTCTCAAAGAGAACACCAATAGATTTTCTTAATAGATTTTTCACAATTTTATCCATAGTCACACACAAAAATAAAATATATCAATTTAAAACCTCGATCACGTTCTTTCGTTTTTAAAACCTAGTTAGATTGAAAAGGTCAGGTATGAAAGTGATCCAATTCTTGCTGAACTGAATATAGCTCAATTTAACTACATGAATATTGTACATGTTGCAGTATTTTTTTAAAAAACTAAGAATACGTCCATAGATTGCTTATAAATATCAATATTATCTGATACGAGTATATACTGTATAAATTGAAAATGAAGAATAATCTACTCATCACGTCTGTCTTGAAATACATGTTTTGGTCATCTTCCTAAGCAGTCTTATTTTTATATCTATTATTAATATACCCGAAAATTTACTTAATAACATCTAGAAAAAACGAATCATACATTAATACTTATTGGAAAAAAAAATTAGAAACTTATTGAACTGAGAACCAATGATAATTAAAAGGAAATCATTAAAAAAAACTGTATGGAGAAACAGAGAAGCGACACATTTTTAAAAGAAATATCTTAGTAGACATTAGATTGGAGTCAAAAAGCTGCTAATAGCGTTTCTTCAGAACATTGTCACATGCTGGCATAACTGCAGCTTTGTTGCGTCTGTTCAAATGTTACGGCTCTCAAGCTTTGAATTGATCTGTTTACAGCGTCTAAAAATGCTCAATAGGATTGAGGTCAGAAAACCGTATTGATCACGGGAGCAGGACAAACGCTGATTGATGTTTTTACAACCATTTGAGACAGGCTGAGCACAGCGGCTAGGTGCGTGGTTCTACTGAAAGAAGCACAAGGGAATCTTATAGACATAAACGGATACACGTTGTCGTTAATAATGTTTATGTAAACAGTGTTGTTCATAGTTGATCTCATAGATGTCAAAAGACTCCCCCCCCTTGTACTGTAAATAATTACTAAACCATTATTTCACCACCATCAGTATTGACAGGAAGTGTCCATGAATTTGTGTTTTATGGGCCACATTTTGATCCTGCTATATACATAAGGAGCAGGTAAAGATATTTTATGGGTACATGATCAAAAAAAGACTGCACATTGTTGATTTACAGCTACAGATATTGCATTATAATTATCACCAGAGTCAAAAACGTTTAATATTGGAGATAACACATGCATACTGAATCTCAAGATGTTTTTCAATCAGCACTATCCCCTAAATTTAGAACAGAGAAAATTTAAGTTCTTCTCTCTATATATGCATTTAGTAATTATTTAGATACAAATTTTTCTGATATTTCTGACAGATTTGAAAAATAGTTCCCTAGCCGCATCAAACCTAAAAATTAAAGTAGGCGAATTGAAAATATTATTTGTGAAAATGTGAAAATAAAACTATTTTAAGATAATATCCTGTTGTATATTTAGTTTACAAAGATAATTTTATTTTTTAGGCAGCACATGGGATTTAGAATCCAGTCCTTTGTTTTTCATAATTGGAGCTGCTGTTGGTGGATTTCTATTGGTAGTAGTGATTATCTGCTGTGCTCTCAAATTTCGCTTATCAAGAAGAAAGAGTAAAGGTAAATATTTAAATGCAACTTTAAACTAACATTTACACTGATTAAAAAAAAAGCATTAGTTATAAATTACTGTTGTATATTATTATTATTAACTATTGTAGATAGGGATATGTACTTTTTATGTACATCTTGTTCATACTTACTTTATTTATTTCAAATAAATTTAAGAAAAATAGCATGCACGAATTTTTTTCCATTATCTTTTTTTCCTATATTTTTCTAATTTATATTATTCATTGAAATACTTTTATTTCGCATAATATATATATATGAAAGACAGATTGAAAAAAAACAAGACATTAAATGCATGCATACATAACCACATCCAAAATTCCGCAAGGTACCTATTATATTTATCATTAACAATTAAATTCTATTTGAGATTCTTGGCAAAAAATAATATTTCTCTGCAGAAATAAAGCACAATTTAAATGTTCTTTACCTATTGTCTAATTTATTTCCGGAGTATATATAATTTTAATATAATTTATATATATAATTTTAATCCCTTAAAAAGAATAAGAAAAATATAATTCCGATTCTTACATTTTTTATAAATAAATTAGGCGATTTAAAAATCGAAAAATTGTTCTAAAGAATGTATTAATTAAATGTTAGAATAAATTATAACCACATTCTTGCGAAGGTTATACTAAAATAAAAATTAGTTATGATATATTTTGAGGAATATGTACATTAACTATTCTTATAAATTAAATTTACATAATAGCCTCATTTACAGAGTTATTGATGTTCAAAAAAATTGCGTGTATTCAAGAAAATACTAATCACTGTTTGTATTACTATTCAAAAAGATTTAAAAGAAACAATTCTACATCTATTCAAAGAATTCAGAAAAAATATAAATGTTTTACTATTAGATAACTATTACAATGGGCCTCCTAGTTCTTAAAAACTAATGCAGTTTGCTTACTAATCCTTAAAAGAAGAGAGTTACTAGACATTAGAGTTTCAGATTGTTTTTAAACATTATTATGTATAAACAGAACAAAAAAATAAGTAAGAATTTACCATTCAAACTTCTATCGCAGTACAAAAATGAATGATGATTTTTAAAGTAATCTGCAAATAATGCAATTTTTGCTTGAGAAAAGGCAAAATCAAATAAATATGAATAATTTGAACGTGTTATATATCTTATAAATAAAAAAAAAAAAAATGTAAGCCAAGAAGTGTAAAACTGAGATTTATCACAATGCAGATTGCAAAATCAATAATACTGTATTCATTTTTCAGATTCTCTCTCCGGTCAAGGCAACGAAAAGTAAGTTTTATATTTCATTTTTGTATTCATATTCCTTTGTAACTAGTATGTCATAGTGCTATTTTTAGTTTATTTTAATTAAAATATATTGAATACTTGCTTAGGCATCCGAGAAAATTCATTTACGTCTAAGAAGTCATTTAATTTACTATGAAAATAGTAATATTAGATTCTCTTATCAAAATTTATTCCTTTATTATACAAGAGCTATTATATTATTAACCGATCACTGAATAAGAATTTCAGCTACACAATTACATAAAACAAGGGTAGGGAACTATTTTGTCTCACAAGCCATATAGTAGAAGTGGTTGATATCAGATGATCGCGCATTTTTAAATGGACTGCTTTCATTATTTGACTTTACATATCAGAAAAAAGTATACATTGTATTGTAAAAGTATTGCAATTTTCTTAGTCATAATTAAATATGTTAAATAAAATAGTAGCAGTTTTACTATATTTATTAATTGTTCTAATTTCATAAATTTCTTAAATGCGAAGAAATTATTATATGTTTCTACATTTTTTTGTGTAATGAGAAGTATGATTTATTATAGAAATTTTTATCATTGTATGCAAGTTATATCAGCCAATTTGATCTAAGGGCAAAATAAATAAATAAATAAATAAATTGTGTACAAATCTATGTTGTCTCAAATGTAAAGAAATTGTCTCTTTGGGTTTCAGACTGTCTTGGAAGGCCAAAAAAAAAAAAAAAACACTTTTTATAGACCACATGTAGCAGCTAGTTGCTCGTCAATGACGTAAAGAATTCTTTCGTAAAGCATTTCGTAAACGTGTTACTTAAGTAAACATTTCGTAAAAGCAACACAAACTTCATAAGATGTTATATATATGTTCCTTATTATGATACAATTTTTTTGGAATGAATTATCCTTACGCTATCTGATATTTGTTTAAATCAATCAGTAAACTTTTAAATAAAACATTTTATAAAAAAACTTTGAAATGAGAAACATTTATCTTGGTACCTTTTTAATAAGTGTGTAATTGTTTTGCTTGTAAGAAGTTGCGTTCCTTATCGTAAACTCAATTTACTGTGATTTTCCGTATTTGGTAGCTCATTGGTAGGTTTTCTCACTTCGTTTCTGGATAATAATCCTTATACATGTTTTAAATGAATGCATGGATTATGCAAAAATGAGTTATGTTTTAATTAGAAAAGATAGAAATAAAATGAAGAACTCATTTTTTTTTTCAAATATGAAAGTTCGGAAAACATACGTAAACGAAATTTAAGGGTAAATTTAAGTAACAGAGGAACATTCTGACGCACATTGTATTGCTATTATAAAATACATTTTTCAATATACATCACTTTTTAAAGAAAATTATTGTTCTATATTTCATAAATTTAAAATTATATGTATTGAAAAGAAAAAAAAAATAAAAATTAAATTGTAACACACCATATATTTAAACGCATTTAGTAGTTGAAAAGAAGTAGAAAAACATCATCTTTGAAATATGAATTTTAAAAATTATCACTCACAATTAAAGAAAAGAATCAGATGCAAAGCTTTATTAAAATATTTTCACACACATTTTGGATAAACTAATTCAATACTATTGTAAGAATCTTGTCACAAATAACACCCAAATAATTTAAATACGTATAAACAATTAAATGCATAGATATATTTTTGCTTTTAAAAATTGTGTTTTACATGTAAACAAATGTCCGAGGCCTAAAGTTTGCATATAATTTAAAATATGAATGCATGCATGCATATTTGGGATACTTGAGTATTCCCATAACTATAGATAAACCTTTTTAAGGTATCCGACTAAGTTCGGAACCGTGATTTTGCAAAAGCCTGTAAATGGATACTTTTTGTGATATTTAGTATCACTTAGATTAGAAAATGTATATAAAACTTTTTTAAGAATATCATTACAATAAAAAATTATTTAAGTACAATATTTTGACAGAAAATGAACAAAGAAAGACTAAATTTCAAAATATTCTCCTTTTGTGAAAAATGCTTCTATTATAATAATATTTTGCCTGTATATAGCTCAGACCACTGTACAGAGGCTCAACTCGAATTTTTGAAATATATAATTTAGAAGTGGGTTAATTAAAGTTTTACTACAACAGAGGGGAGAAATTTTAAGAAAAAAAAAAACCGCCGATAATTATTTCAATGGGTTGTAACTCTGAAAATAATGTGAATTTTTCAAAAATCATAGCTGAGCCTCTGCACAGAGGTCTGAGCTATATACAGGCAAAATAATATTATACTAGAAGCATTTTTTACAAAAGGAAAACATTTTGAAAAAAGGTTATTCTAAGTTAATTTTTTTGTCGAAATATTGTATTTAAATAATTTTTTGTTGTCAAAATGTCTTTAAAATAATTTTATACATCTATTCTAATTTAAGTGCACTAAATATCATGAAAATTATCCATTTGTGTGCTTTTTTGAAATCACGGTTCCGAACGTAGTGGGATACCTTTATATGTTGTTTAAAACTATATTTATTTATCATTGAATTGTAAATTATACTTATAGTAGTAGAACACAACCATCAAATACCTAACTTTTCATGTTGGTTGAGGTGAAGATCTTTCTCATTATTAGGATTTTCATGGAATACGAGAGCAATATGTGAGAAAATGTCCTTGAATCAGACTCGAAATGATTACAAACACATGAAATATGATTAATTTATTCTTAACCCGCGATCACTCGCGCGGGGTGTTGTGTACACCCCAGCAACAAGAAAATCCTTCCAGATTTCTAAAAAGAATGTGCAGAACCACGATTTTTTCTGTAGCTGCACATTTTAGGTCATTGAACCTTCAGGCGTGATGCAATCCCTCTTTAAGGAACGATTGGAATGTAAAGAAAAGTTTATCTGGAGGGCTGAGAACTCCCGCGAGAAGTTGAGCATTTGAATACAGTCTGCTCTGAAAGTTTGGAAAATAATTAAAATATTATTTTACTATACTTTCTACAATCATTATCTCATTAATTATAAAGTATATTTATTACTGGCATATACTTTTTACTGGTTTATGAAAAAATATAAAATTATGTGTTTTAAAATGAAAATTGTGTATGTTTAGTTTAAATTAATGTGTTAGTCTAATTTGTGTGCAATAAATTAAATAATTTTATTTGTATAATACAAAACATATCTTGTACTTTATAAATATGTATCATAATGACTTAATTTTAATTTTTATAATTAAATACACGTGTTAAATTTTGGGGTGTTCTCTAAACCCCGCGAGTAACGAAGGTAGCAAAAACAGGCGCTAGTGACCGCGGGTTAATAATACAACACTAAAATCCACTACGTGATATATAGACAAGTGAAGCTTAAGGATATGAATAAAACTGTGCACTGCAACGAGATGCCACCCCTTCACTTTGTAGAGTGAAAAAAACTGCCGTAATCTTGAATTCCAGAAGTGGATACGACAATGTGGCAAGATGGAACATAATCATCTGTATTCTTCCACCTTCATCAGTCTGGCTGACTACTTATTTACTATTCGGTAGAAATGTTCGCTTGTGTGTGTATTAAGGGCTTGTTCTAGCTCAAAGTGCCAGCTTGTATCGACGGTAGAAAACCCGAGTTACAGAGAATAGTCCTCCTGGATACCCCATTATTACATGCCATCGCATTTTTAGAATGCGCATTGTGATTTCATGAGAATTAAGGTATCCGGCTACGTTCGGAAACGTGATTTTGCAAAGCATGTAAATGGATAGTATTTAATATATTCAGTGTCACTTAGATTAGAAAATGTATAAAAAAATGTTTTAAGAATCTTATTACAATAAAAAATTATTTAAGTACGATATTTTGACAAAAAATTAACACATAATGACCCATTTTCGAAATATTCTCCTTTTGTGAAAAGTACTTCTATTATAATAATATTTTGCCTGTATATAGCTCAGATCTCTGTACAGAGGCTCAACTAGAATTTTGGAAATATATAAATTAGAAGTGGGTTTATTCATTTTTTACGACAAGACAGGGGAGAAATTTTAAGGAAAAAAAACGCCGATTATTATTTCAATGGGTTGTAACTCTAAAAATAGTGTGAATTTTTTAAAAATCATTGTCCAGACTCTCTGGAAAAGTCTTTGCATTATATAAGCAAAATATTATTATTTTAGAAGCATTTTTTTATAAATAGGGAATATTTTGAAAAAAAGGTCATTCTAAGTTAATTTTTTGCCAAAATATTATATTTAAATATTTTTTTTTTGTCCAAATGTCCTTAAAACAATTTTACACATGCATTCTCTCTCTCTCTAATCTAAGTGACACTAACTATCATAAAACCTATCCATTTAAGCGCTTTTTTTAAAATCACAGTTGCGAACGCAGTCAGATACCTTAATCAATTAGTTCAAAGAAAGTAAACAATTCCGAAGGAAATTGCATATATGAAAAAACAAGAAGTATAACTTTGGAATTATATTTCTCTTGAATATATTACTTATTTTCGTACTTTTTAAAATATATAACTTTGGTTTCCTTCTGGAATTCCGGAATGCAAAACTCGCCTGAAAAAAATAAAAGACCATGAGAAATGAGGTATTATTTCAATTTTCTCTTTTCTCGAAATTCAAAACCAGAACTTCTAACAATTTTACCTTTTGTGCATGCAACC
>BMAV01023288.1:334937-346119 GCA_019973955.1 Trichonephila inaurata madagascariensis | reverse complement strand
ATAAGCTGCACGTTACCGTAGCTCAGTCCCAGTTCTGACGAGATTTCACGCAGAGTTACCAGTCGATTATTTTGAATTATTTTTCCAATTCGTACCGTGGTGATTTCTGTCGTTGAAGAACTTGGCCGGCCGCTCCCTGTTATACTGCTGCTTTCGACATTATGTTTGGCTGATTGAAAAGAGTGACACAATTTCGCTACATGTTGTCTGCTCATTGCAGATGCGGACACATTTTTTGCCCATAAAAATCGAATCACGGCTCGCACTTCCAAACGAGACCAATTTCCTAAGCGTCTTTCCATTTCAATCGTCTTGAACCATCTTGGAACTTTCACTACCTATTCGAAAACCAACTGTATAACACAGTGTTTCTCAAACTGTGGAGTGCGCCTCCCTTGGGGGGCATGACCACTCTATGAGGGGGGCGCGAGCATATTGAAAAGTCAAAAACAAAAAATCATTTTAAAAAGTTATTAATTTACTGAAAGTAAACAAACAAAATACATTCTGACATAATAAAAGATAAAATACACATACACATTTACACTGGTATATTATACTTATAAATGTGTCTGTGCTACACAATGTATTTTGTAATTAATTTAACAATACTAAGTTAAGAACAAGTTTAAAAATTACCAGTGGCTCCATAGGATTGTCATATATAAAAAATAATATACAAAAATTAACACTTATCTTTATAATTTGTAAAGTTTATAATTAAAATCCCTTAACTGCCGATTAAAAGTTACGTGATTCACTTCCCAATGCCAACCAATTTCCTCGTAGGCGCGCGTATGTGATGTATTGAAGGTGGGAGGGGGGGGGTAGGAATAAAGAAGCAAAACTATTCTGAAATAAGTAAATTTTTCACAAACATTGTCAAGGTCCATTTATTGCATTCCAAAGCCTTCGGAATAATTTTATGGATAGCAGTGCAGAGAAAAGATCAGATGATATATACGTCTGGGGAATTTAACGCTTTGATTGAGCTAGACGTTTGTATACGCAGGTGGCACTTAAAAGGTCAAGGTCGTATCGTAGTTTTAGCGTCGAATTATAGTAGTTTTGAATTCAATACATTGTTATTGTATGAGGGGGGCGTGATGAAAATCATGATTGTATTTTGGGTCAGGAACATTGAAACTTTGAGAAGCACTGGTATAACAAGTAAAACCATTTGTCTCTACTCTAGAGAAGCAAAATTTCTCCACAAATGTAGTTTTCAAATGCCTAGGCTTGTAACCTTTTTTTCTTATCATTCCTCGTATATATTGTGTGTATTCGTAATATATATAAGTAATGAATAATACTTTAAATCAGTCTTCAATATAGATAATGTGCTAAGTGAGAAGCGCGTGAGTTTTGTACCTCACATAACAACACTCTCATGTTTTAAATAATTATTGTTCCGATACATTCATTTGACTTAGATAATTAAATGGGGAAAAGTTAACAACGAGACTCATTTCCTGAAAGCTAATGATACATGTAAGAGAGGGTCGAGCATTTCCACTAGAAATAATTAGCATTCCTGTGATGTTTCACATAATACTAGTTTATGAAATGATCAGACTGGGACATTGAAACTGATTCTTTTAGAAATATTTGAGAAATAGAATGAGGGGATTTTTCTGAGTAAATTAATTAGTTTCTAATGAAAGCAGCTTATTCATCTCCTAAGTAGCTTGTACTTTAAGTCACTAATTTTTTTAGAATTGCTTTCGATTTTTTTGAAAGTTTAATTAAAATGGAATGGAATTCATCAGATGGAATTATTTAGAAACGACAAAGTAATGATGATAATGCAGTGTGATTTAAAATCTAATATTTTTTTATGAGATTATAAAATTGAAAATTTCAAATATAATTCGGATTTAAAAATTACTTATTTCCAGTTAATTAATTTCAAATAATAAGCAGTAATTAATTATTTATATTTGCTTTCATTATCAAATAATGATGTTTTTGCAATACTGAGATAATTAATATTTTTACAATAACGCGTTTGGACAAAATTTTTAAAACAAATAACTTTTCCGTTTCATTTTATTACATTCAAAAACGATGTTTACTTCAAATCTACATAAGATATTTCAGCGATGGTATTAAATTTCTTTTGGTAATGCTAGAATTTTCTCGATGATTCTTTTTCTTAATATTTTTAATTATTCTTATAAAGATAATATTAAATGTGTATTAAAATTGAAATATTTTCTCTTTTTTTTCCATGATACGAAATGAAAAGATAAGACGAAACGAATGTTTCGAAGAAAGACAAAAAAAAAATAATAATAATAATAATGAAGACAAACAAATATAAATATTCTTTAGTAATTAATATCGCTTTTAATTACAATAACATTCGTGGATTGTTGGATATTAATTTTTCATGAAATATACCTTATTTAATTTACTTTTAAATTACGTTACTTTATTTACGTTGTTTTTAAAATCATTGTACTATATTAAAATGTATTTTGTGTACACTGAGGTATTTTACATAGAGCATAATGCATTCTTAAGGAACAACTGAAGTGTAATGTATTTGTAATTCAAATTAGTGTTATTCTTTAAATTTCTTTTGGAAGAAAAGATGTTCGTATACATGTAAACATTTTAATAAAAAATGCACTCAAAAACTAAATGAAAATTATGAAAATTCCACAAATCTAATATGTTTTTCATTTTCAATTTATATAATGAGTTGAATCGAAGAATTTTTGTAATTAATTTTGAAACCCTAAGGCCATTTACTCTCAATTATCTAATCTATACATTGCTTAAATATTTTCGTTCATATTAAAAACTTCATCACAGTTTATAACTGAATTTAAATTCAAATTATAATAAATGTAATACCAAGTTATTTGATTTATAATAATATACATTAATCTTGCTATTTCCATTACTTATTATAATTGTATATTGATAGTTAATATTCCATTTATGAGTTGTTTGTAGGACATCTATGTACGTAAGCCCTTAATTCTACAATAAAAAAATTCTAAAAAGAAAGATAGAGAACAAAAAAGTATTATAAAAAAAAAAAAAATTCCTTACCTAGCACAAATTAAAAAAAAAAGAAAAGAAACCCAGAAAAATATGTTTAAGTAATATCAGTGCACTACAATCCTTGACGCTCTTGATAAAATTCCTATGTCGTTTTAGAATTCTGTTTGAAATAAACATCAAAAGTTCTTTTTAGTATAATCGTAAAAAAAGTTCTTTTTAGTAAACTTTTCGATAATATTTTACATAATCCATCAAAAAATAGGTCGAAAGAAATCGAAGAACGTGAGATCCAAAACTAGCTTTGAATTTGTTATCATCATTATTACCACAAACCTTTCTAAATAATCAATGTTTCCAGGCTTACGAGAAAAGAAACGTCTGTAAGCCCAAAAAGGCAGGAGAACAAATTTCCGTTGCATTGCACCATTCTTCCGGACAAAGAATTGTATTTTCAATGAATGCAGAAGCACATCCATTCCGTTTTCAAAATAAGAGGCATGGGTTCTGAATAATTTATTTTTACTTAAGTACGCGAGAGATACACGTTGGGGAATTACATGAAAAGAAATTAATAAAAGTGCTCGCCTATAAAAGCAGAAACGAACAAGGGCGACGGAGTTTTTGGGGTGGGGGATTTATTGAAAAAAAAAAAGGAGACTTGTCAGTAAATTCAAAAGAAAAAAAAAAGAAAAGAAAAAAAATTAAAAAAAAATTTTTCAATATCTTGGAGGAAAAAAAACGTGAACAAAGCTGATTGTGTGTATAATAATATTTTTGTTTCGATTACTTAGAATTGTATATTGAATTTTATTCCAATTGTTTATTTAAATTTATTCGAATGTGATTTACATTTACAATACTAGGGGAAAAAGACATTTTTTTTGAAAAAGTAATAGAATGAACAAACGGTTCTTACAGTTAAATTCGTCTTTTAATGCACGTCCTACCGCTTTATAAATCAACAGCTATAATTGCTATTTTATAAAATATAATTCGGAGTAAAAGTATTAATAAATATAATTGGATCATGTAGTGCATTTCCAATACATATTATTTTCTAAATGGTTCTATTGATATACCATAGTCTTAATATTGAACCATTCATATAGAAATTTATTAAATTTACAGGAAATTAAAGTTTTAAATATTTTTAGATCTGACAAAAATTGAGTTTATATTGATAGCACATCTTAGAGTTTTATACTGTGATAGTTTCTCTTTAAATACGAACATTCAAGTGTACCTTAATTTAATTAGAAGGACTTATTGAGTGAAATAAATTCGAAACAAATGCTTTCAAATAAACTCAGTGAAAGTATGATGTTGGCGGAAAAAATATGATTTCAAATTGGAAAAAAGGCCTTTTTAAAAAAAAATTTTAAACTTTAAAAAAAAAAGCCAAATGTATTTAGTTTTTATGTATAGAAATTATCAACAACCACACATAATTAACATATTTCTTTTTTTTTTGAAAAATGTTTGTAAAGATATAAATATTTTACTTCATAATTTTTCTCTCCGGTTTGTAAATTCTATAAATTGAGAGCGAGTGTTTATTAACGTCACGCTTTTCGGCAACGCGAAGACTTTTTGTTGTGGACTCTTTAATTTTAAACTCCGAACGAATGACAAGGACTACACCTGAATTGGAACCCCCTCTCCAAATTTCCACACCCCAAAAACAGGATGATTTTGAACCTCGATAGATTTTACATGCCTCAGCCCATCTACACAGCAAATCTTAAGTGTCCCTAGAACTCGAACTCATGACACGCCTGCCACGAGTTCGGGACCCTTACCACAAGACTATGCGGCCATTATAAATTGAGAAGAAATACAGAATTCTGAACTGATCCCTCAAAGGTCTAAATCATTTATTGCTCCTTAAAGTTTAAAAAATTATATTTGTAGGCGTTAGAAATTTATTTTATATATATATAAGAAAAAGTAATAATCATAAGTCATGGAAACTATTTTTTTCTTGTAGATATATGAACAGATCACAAACGTTTATGTGTCGTGTGGAAGTTCTGCAGGCATAGAGTGTATGAAAAACATCAGATGGCTTTGTAATAGCTGATAGTAGCTCAGAGAGGGCTGTGAAATCAGTCAGTTAGTGAGTGTCGTACTAGATGGAAGTAATTCGTGTTGAGCAGCACGCTTACATCAAAATAGCCGTTCTCCGAGAGAAAAATGCGATGGAATGTCACAGTGAATTAGTGGAAGCCCTTGGGAATAATGCCCTACCATACCATATAGTAGCACTGTGGATAGGAAAGTTTCAGCAAGGACGTGTATCAACCAGTGATGAGCAACGTTCGGGACGACCGGTTAGTGTGCGGACCAACTTGACACGTGCCGTCATCGAGCAGCTCATGGATTACATTAAGGGTCGTGCACTACATTAAGGGTCTATAGGCCCAGTTTGTCATGTCAACTTTATGTGTACTGTGTTGTCATTCTTTTGCACCGTGAAGGTCATATTGCGCTGTATTCTACCGTAATAAATTAATGCGTTACGATATTTCAGTGCTATTCATTCTCCACACATGTAGTTAACACCTTGAACTTTCGTCTGTATATGTCACATTTTCCAACCGGACTGGTATCTTCAAGAAAAAAAATAATTGCCACGACTTTTGCCCCAACCCTCGTATATATATATATTATGAATTCTTAAAAGGTGTTGGAAACCGAAAATTTTCTTAATATGACAAGTTTGAGGTTTTTACATTTTCAAATTGTATAAATTTTAAACTTTCTAAAAATACCTTACGTTAACCTGAAGGGTAATTTGAAGCCTTTAAAACCTATTTTTTAAAAAATAGGTTTAAAAAAAAAGGCCACGCCCATTTAAATGGAGCGCGCGCGAAAAATGTAAACAAAGTATTTTGCTTTTGCTTAAAAGTTGAATGAAAGATGGAAATCAAAATATTTAATCCAAAATTGCTAAAAAAGTGTTTACATGGAGGTACACAAAATCTCAATGAAAGTGTAAACAACGTAATATGGTCTCGTGTACTGAAGAAAATATTTGTATAAATAGAAGTATTATTATTGGGTACATATGATGCAATTTCATCATTTAATATGGGAATTGTATCAAAACCAGAAATTTTGAGAAAACTTAATATTGAGCCTGGTGATTACACGGTTAAGGCAATGGAGTGCCTCGACAAACAGAGGCTGTTAAAGGCTAAATACTCATGTTTACGAAAAACAATTGAAGTTAGGAAAGAAAAAAGACTTAAAAGGAGGAGAGAATGATGAAATTTTAAAAAAAAAATGTAGATCATTTAGATTATGGGAAGGAAAGTTTTAAAAAAAAGTAATTATACATTAAAGTTCATTTATCTCAAAATGTAAATTTTTGATCTTCGATATACCTTTTGTGGTAAAATAATGTTCACAGGTGTGTAAGTTTCTTATGACATTTTTATAATGATGGTTATTATATACTGAAATGAGCTTTTTGTAAAAAACTCAAAAATTTATTTTTTTATAAATCTTTCTATGTGAAAAATATATCAAATTTCATTATGTTTGATAAAATATTTTATAAATTATTAAAAAATTCAAAATTAGCTAAAGCTCATTTCAGTATAGAGAGAAAGGTGTACTTTAATTGTCTGGAAAATTTCAAGCATGTACGTATAACACATTTTGAGAAAAGATGCATTGAAAAAAGCCAATTTAAAATTATAAAAGAGAAAAACAAATAATAATAATAATAAAAAAAAAAATTTCAAGTCAATTCCTGTTTATGTCAATAAAGAAAAATTTTATTTTAGCTACTTTTTATCAAATAATTACAATTAATAGAAATATGTCTATACATATGACAGAATCACAACATTAAGTGCCCATTAATTTTTATTAATTATTTAAGTATCGTGTTGTCATCCGATATAATAGTGTATATAAAATTCACTGGCGTAGCTAG
The DNA here is from genome assembly GCA_019973955.1 of Trichonephila inaurata madagascariensis. NCBI lineage: Eukaryota > Metazoa > Arthropoda > Arachnida > Araneae > Nephilidae > Trichonephila > Trichonephila inaurata. The sequence goes on along the minus strand of BMAV01023288.1, from coordinate 339,161 downwards.
TTCTGAGTGGGCCCAGTATCAAAACTCCTTCGGTGCCCTTTTTTTAAAAATGAAAAGCCTGTTAGTGGTACTGTAGATAGACATGTTGAGGCCCCTGAAGCTTGTGGGTCTCGTATCATTGATACGGGGTCGCGGTAGCCGAGTGGTATAGGTATCGGATCGTGGCTTGCCTTGTCACGAGTTCGAGCCCAGTACCACTAAAGACCCGCCGTGTAGGGCAGCGATGCACGTTAAATCTGTCGAGAGCTGAAACGTCCTCCCGTTGGTGTGGTGTGGAAGTTAGGAGAGGGGGTGCCAGCTCAGGTGTCGTCCACGTCACTTGACCATGGTTCAAAATTACGTGGTCCGTCGCCAAAAGCCCTCGTGTAGCTGAACAGTGCGACGTTAATATTCAATCAATCAATCATTGATACGGCTGATACGGTGGTAGCTACGCTCCTGATAAAATCTCAGTTCAACTGAATGCTTTAAAACGTGAGAAAAAAAATCTTTTATAAAGTTTTGATCCAAGTCGCTAAAAATGAGGCCAACGTGACTGAATCTGTAACTCTTTAATTAATTAGCTTCAGTCACTTAATTTTAATTAGTTGTAATTAAACTACCATATTGTCACCCAAAAGAATCGTGTATAGAAAATTTCAGCTCAAATGAGCGCTTTAAAATGTGAAAATAAAACCTTTTAAAGTTTGGACACAAGTCGCCAAAATGGTCACTAAGTTGTTAAAAATTATGCCAACGTGGCTGTATCTGTAGTTCTTTGAATAGTTAGTTTTAATCAATTAATTTTTATTAATTATAACTAAATTACCTTATTGTCACTCAAAATAATCGTGTATATAAAGTTTCAGCTCAATTGAGAGCTTTAAAGTGTATTTTATTAACAATTGAAAATTTGACCTAGATATTATAGTTAGACTGTGAGCTAATAGTAGGAATTGAATAAGAGCGATTATACTATTTTGTCATCAATATATTTATTAAAATCCTTCTATTGTGTAAGATTATTATACAAAGGTATTTTCAGGAAAGATATTTATGTTATTTATCAAAAGTATATTATTAAGTTATAAACGGTAGTTGTTATTTGAAAGAGTTAGAAATATATACTCATTGGATTATGAAACAGAAATATGTATTAAACTATACTATAGCATTTATTTTCATTCTCATTTTCTCTCAGTTCTCTCAGCAGAATATTTGTTTTATTTTTTTAAAATCCAGCAGCATTAATAATTCATTTCACTGGAGATTAAAAAGATTCACCTGTGGGCTGAGTGAATGTTTTCTTTTTGTCTGTTCTTTCAATCTTATCCTCAGATTTCTCTTTCGTTTCTGGTTGCTGCTCTTCTTGATTTCTTTCACTTTTTAATGCGGTTTCTGTCGAGCAGTATCAACACATGCAGCAGATTTTGTAATTCATGGAAGTAGAAGGGGAAAAATGAATTATTTATTTTTGTCGCGTGTATCGGGATAGAGCTCGAAAATAAAGAAGTCACTGTATTCTTCGCGTCATTATACTTCTATTAAGATAAAGAATCTTAGATAGTTAAGAGGGGAGTTTTGAAAAAAAAATTAATGTTAGAATTTCAGATATAAATAAGAGGTGAGATTATATTCATTGTCATAAATTTTTTATGTTAGAATCAATGCTTAAGTATAAGAGTATTTAAATAACGGTTTAATACCCTAATGCATGTGCTTTTATTTACTAAATTAAAATACCGTCAAGTCAGTCTAAATATTTTGCATGTGCCAAACTTTTAATCTATCGATGATCTATTTTAAATTAACAAAGAAAAAAGTTATTTTTTTATAGTGATATTTGACTCAAACTAGTTTTATGACATTAAGCGCCACAGGACACAGCACGAAATATGTTCTGAGTCTCGGGAAAATCTAGTACATCCAACTCAGATACAACAAATTTTTTCCATGGTATAAACCAGGAGTTGGCAATCTTTTAGCAGTGGCGTGCCAAACGAATCTATCAATATGATTCAGCGTGCCCCAACGTAAGACATTTTTGAAACAATTCGATTCCAGTGATAATGCATGAAGAGTTAGAGAATAGAAGTCAGTAATGTAGATATACAGATATACTATATATTAATTTTGCATCATTTAAAGATATTTCTTAACATAAATAAACAGCAAGAAAAGTAAAGTATATATATAAGCATTGTAAAAACATACATTTACTTATCAAAGCATAGCTTTATTTCCTATTTTTTTCTTTCATATGTGGGCAGAAACAGCATAAAATTTCATTTTAAAAACATAATTTACGATACAGGTTGAATCGCGTTGTATAATAATCACAAGACCCATTTAAAAAATCATAACATTTTCTGTATCTTTTATACCATGCCATACGAGTATCTAAAACTAAACTGTGCGTAGGATTATCAAATAAGCCATAATCAAAAAGGGAAAGTCTTTATATTAAGATTGCTTATACACAAAACTTAAAGTTAGTTCAGAAAAGTCTCTTTTTTATCACTTCATCCAACCTCATATAAGCAATACATATGTATAATACACGTATCTCAGTACTAGCTTTATTTTACAATATAAATTTTCATATTTTGTATCTATATACAATCATCAATATAACAAAAAGTGTATCAAGTTTTTGCATATCTGAAATGAAAAACGTGCAAAGGCTTTCATATATTCCTAGAGGGAAAGGCCTTCTTGAATTTTAGAGTAGTTGGCTTTTGTGTTTTTTTTTTTTTTTTTTTTTTACTCAAAGCAAATGCAAGTTAAGTAGGCGTCATTTTAGTGTCAAATATATAAAAATAAATTTTGTATTCCGAAGTGGCTGATTTTTCCCCATCTAGAATCACATTTTCTCAATAAGGTTTTTGTTATTACTTTATTCACTGAGATGTGTACTCTTTGCGAGTCAAAAACTTTTTTGACTTACAGTATTGAATTTTGGAATGCATATATTTATTTATTACACTTGAGATTTAGGCTCTTTTTTTCAAAACCCACGCAACTGTTGAGTTTGAAGAGATTTCGTGAATGTTAAAAAGTAGGGTTTTTTTTAATGTAAATTGTTCTCATGAGAATTTAAAAACAATAATTATCTTCAAACGTTTGTAACTCAGAATAATGATACAGTAGAGTCCCCCGAAAACATGGTTTAATGTGGATAAAAAGATCGCCGAGTTTGTGAAGATGCCGGGTTATCGAGAATGGGATTAAAAAAGAATAAGTACGAGTTGCTCAGAAAATACTGTACTGTATCTGTGTATGTATTGTTTGCTTGAGAATACAACAGAAAATAAACTGCCAAAATAGCTTTTAACAAAGCTAAAATACCTACTTTATGAAGGCATTGACTATATAAAAATGAAACAACGAATACATGATATATAGTAATTTACCTTATCAGACATACCTCAGAAAAGAGCTTTATAAAGGCATAAAGCTGCCTATAATGAAAATTAAGTAGCCGACTTTGCAAAAACTGTCTTTATTTATAAAAAAAATACGTAATATTCTGTTGTCTTCCGTACTGCACTCTGCGTTTTGCTGATTCATTTCGAGTGAGTGAGTGAATATTAACTTCGCACTGTTTAGCTACACGAGGGTTTTTGGCGACGAACTACGTAATTTTGAACCACGGCCGAGTGACGTGGACGACACCTGAGCTGGCATTCCCCCTCTCCTAACTACCACACCACACCAACGGGAGGACGTTTCAGCTCTCGACAGATTTAACGTGCATCTCTGCCCTCCACGGCGGGTCTTTAGTGGTACTGGGCTCGAGCTCATGACATGTGTCTGCCATGATCCGATACCTTGACCTTTGGGATACCGCAACTTTCTGATTCATCCCGAAGACGACTAAGAAGTTTCTTGTTGTTTAAATCAGGGCTTCGAATGGGAACTGAATTGAAAACCGGAATAAACTGTTATTTTTATCGAAACTAAAATTGGAACTGAACCGAAAAAAAAAACATTGGTTAACTTCGGTTCGATATATCTTCAGTCATTTCGTAACTGTGCTTTGCTTCTCAATTTCCTGTTTAGATATTCACTAGTACTTTTTCTATGTCAGTTTCGCATGAAACTACTTGTAGAAGGCAGATATAATTCAGTTGAAATAATTAGATGATTCTTAAAGAAAAATATCAGTCTGAGTTACATTTTTCGCTTCTCAGCATGTGATCATTCACGAATGTTTGTATAATCTGTTTAGTAGGAACATTTTAT
>BMAV01023288.1:284078-333961 GCA_019973955.1 Trichonephila inaurata madagascariensis | reverse complement strand
CCCCCCCCGCACACACATTATTTGATATTTTAGGAGTTTGTAAAGTGACCTCAATGTTGACATTATAATTTTCCAGGAACTTGAACGGGTCTGCACGTGGGATTAGTTCGACCTGCAAGGGTATGGCCGAGTTATCAGAACAGCCGGGTTATCGAGTCACGAGTTTTCGAGGCTCTACTCTAGTATGAACCACATGGAAATAATATTCGAAATAAATGTAGGCCATAAATGTATCGTAAATGTGATCATGGTTTTAATCCTAAGACCAATCCAATAAGCTCCACTTTTTGTGACAAAATTTGCACAGCTCCCTCTATTTGAAGAAATTATTAGCAAGATATTTAATCTGTCAAACAATTAACAATCAATATATGGGCCTACATTATAATATTATAACTTTATTATAAGACTGAATAAAAAAATCACTTAATACAAAAATAATTGCTACATCAAATGTCAGAAAAGTATCAAGCAAACATATTATAAAACCTATGAAATTATTTAGGATTCATAAAAAAAGGAGTTCATACAAAATATAGACACTGATTGAACGTTGAAGTGACACTTGAGAAAGTGTTGCAAAGTTAAAGACCCACAGAAAATTCCATTGTTGTGGATCTTAAAGTGTTTATGGACTAAAGGAATTGATAATTGACTTTCATCAGAGGAGAGACTCATTTGCAGAGGATACATACATATTTGTATTGATCTCGTTGAAAATTCAGTCTAAAATTAAGCGTAAAAGCATAGCCATCTAGTCACCACCAATGAGTCAAGCAACCTGCTGTCGTAAGACATAGTACTCTAAATTATTACATCAAAAGTAATTGTTGCTGTAAAACGCAGGCTGATTGAGACCTTTGACTCTGTGTCCCCTTATAAACAGATCCGACAACGATTATTGCCAGTCTGGGGCATCCACTATCCATCAACTACTGAGTTTTAGACGACTCAGCCGATGTTGTGGGCGTAGAAGACATCTGAAAAGCCACTGTACGTACAATCCTACCACACCCAAACGACGTAACATCGTGAAAGGTGCTAAAGATCGTTGCCCATCCTGTATAGTGGTTAGCGAAGCTGGCTGCTGTGCCGTAGGGCTAGGGTTCGAATCCCGGAGAAGACATGGATGTATGTACATATATAGTGCCTTCGTGGCATGGGGGTACTCTAAACAGCCGTCGAGCCTCAAGTCCTTTCGTGGGGTTGGTGGCAGGGGATGAGAGGTGGGAGGCCCCTGACCCTCCCCAGGGTGTTCTCTCTGAAAATTGGGGTGGAACCGAGCTAAATAGTACTATCCCCTGTATGGTGCGCAAGACTACGGCCAACGACAGGCGTACATCTAGCCCCTTGCTATGAGGAATTTCGTGGACCTCGATCTGACTACGTCAGACAGGAGTCATTAACAACAGGTACTAAAGGTGGTATAAAGAATGTATTACAATGGATAGCGAACAATAATGTTACTGGGGCAGTTTGGACCATTCATTCATCTGATCCATCACATATTTGTGCATCTTGGTCTTCTAGACCCTTTAATTTGCAGTAGAGTTTACAGTAAACACCTTTTAATGGCTGTGATTGTACAGCGCAGGTGGCAATCTATCGTTAAATATGACCATTCAGTTTCATACATCCAGACTATTTGACCTCTTTAGAAGTCATTCACAATTCATTGTAACCTCTTCGACTACGTTGTAGCGTCATTTTTAGCTGCATCTTCAGGGAATGGCAACGCCGACAAGAAAAGATAAACCCCTCTGTGCAACTAGATTTTTACAATGCTAATTGCACAGTAGAAACGTTAAAAATTGAACGCGTTGTGTGACGTTAAAAATTGAATTGTTTATATATTTGGCATAAAGGAATTTACTTTTTAAATTTCGTGACAATCAAAACTAATTTTAAATTTCTAAATTTGCTAATGTTTTCTTTCCACGTTAATTTACATAAAAAAATACGATAAATTTCACTTCAATTGGATATTAATAATAGTTGTTTTTAAAAATATTAGTAATAGACCAAATAATGAAGCTCTATATTTCATCTTTATGATTCGCAGATATTTCTGATTATGGAATCAAAACAATCTTCCGGTTAAAAAAAAAGATAAAAATGTGTTAGCAAATATACTCGAATTATTTATACGAAGAAAGAGAAAGACATATTTATTTTCATTTGATGAATGATGCATTTTTAAATTATCAACTTTGATTAGCAATTATCTCTTTCACAGATGTAATATTAAGAATTTAAGTTAATTGTTAATTGTTAATGTGTGGAATTTATCAAATTGTTGATGGATATCAAATCTAATTTCTATTTAATCGCTCTTTTTCGTTTAAGAATGTAGCGTTCGATGATGTAAATGTAAATCTAAAGGCTCTGACCGATTACATATATGCATATATATAAAAGGTGAGGCAAATAAAAGTGGCCCGGAGAACACAGTTCCAGGTTTCAAAGAAATGCGCTATGTGGCGCATTTGATGTATTGGACGGCGGGGGGGGGGAGAAAAGGAATAAATAAGCAAATCCTCTGAAATGAGTAAATCCTTCGCAAACTCTGTCAAAGTCCTTTTATTGCATTCCAAGGCCTTCGAAATAATTTTATGGGTAGCAATGCACAAAATAGATCATACTTCGGAACGACGAATATATTCGTCCGAGACAACTAACGTTTTGGTTGAATGAGACGTATATATACGCCAGTGACAATTAAGAGATTAAAATCGTATTGTAATTTTAGTGCCAAAGTATAATATTATTGAATTCAGAACATTGTTATAGTATGGAAGGTGGACGCGATGGAAGTTCTGATTGAATATTGGGTCGCAAATATTGAAAGTTTGAGAAGCACTGTGGTTTAAAGATCTATAAGTTTGCGATGAATTTAAATTGTAATTCTGCTTGCAGTGATAGCAGCTACTATGATTTCTAAACAAATGTTTTTGATGTAATAGCAATCCCACCCATGAACTACGAGATATGCAACTCGAGACTTCAAAATAAGGATTCCACGATCCTGAAAGTGATATTATAATCTTCACAGGATCATACATACATATTGCATATTTTATATCAAATATATATGTTAATTTTTCCTTTATGGGTATGAAAATAATCATTATAGTTTCACATATTCATTCTCCAGCACCCTTCTCCAGAATATATCACCAGGAAAAAATTCCATGTTATCAGAATATAAAACGATCCAGATATTTTCCGTTTTGTGCTTTTGACGAAGAAATTTTTATATATCTATAGAGATACTTTTCAAAAACATTGTATATACCACAACGAAGTAAATATTCATTCATCATTATAATCATTTACAATATCTGACAGTTATAAATGGTAAAAGCTAGGTTGGAGTCTTATCTGTTCTATGTAAAAAGGTGAATCTGAAGCGATCGGAAACTTTGCAAATGAGCCTTGCGCTTTAAAGCTGGATCTATTGACGATACAGGAACCCCGGGAAAATAGCAGGTGGCCTTTCTATTGTGTTGCAAATACCCAGGGAAGACAGCCAAACCAATTTTTCAACCTCTTCCAGTTAACCTTTTCCGGAGGAAATTATCTTCCATTTTTAGGAGTTGAAACCGGTGTTTCCCATGCCCCGTCATTTTTTAAACCGTTTATTTACATAGAAAATATTAACCTTTTAGTTTTTGAAGTAGAAGGTTTGGATTCGAGTATAAAGAAAAGATGTAGATACCCTTTAGCATAAGCAATAGTTTATTTTTCTCTTAAAAAGGAGCTTTTCCGTCGAAAAGAGTAAATATTAGCAAATTTTTCCGATACGGTATTTCGCGTTTTGAGTTTAAACTTTTTATTTTTATTATTTTCTAGGTATAATTCGATAAAATTTCTTTGAAAAATAGAATAATGACGGCAAATATCAATTTAAAGGAGAATATATTATGGAAAATGAATATTTTATTTAATCCCCCATATATGTATCATAAAATGAGAATTATTTTACTTCGCGATTGTTCATTTATTTATTTCTTATTTAAATTTTAGGATAGAGAGAAAAAACTTAGACAAATTCACTTATTTTCAGACTGAAGATTTATAAAAGTATGATAAATCTGTTTCTGAGAGCATACGCATAGAATAAAACTACATATAAATTCGAAATCCTAAGTCTTAGAATGTTCTTTTATTAGACAAACAGAAGTCATAGCATAAAATAGAAGGATAAAAAAATCAGCAGAGTAGTAACAAATTCGAAATAAAAAGGAAATAAATTGAGATTACTGAAATAAAAAAAAATATATATACAGGAATGTTTAGTTTATATGAATTAAAAAGAGAAAAAAAAATCGCCTTTTTGAATAAGCTTTTTAAGAAAAGATTTAATATAAAATTAATATTTATAACGACAGGGATTTTTTTATAGTTTTTTCATTAGCAAACAATTAGTTTTAAAACTTTCTGTACTTCACCTTAACATAGACATCCTTTACAACAGCGGTTCCTAAACTTACAAGGCCCATAGGCACTTTTTTATATCAACAATTTGTCCAAGATCTGCCGAATGAAATAACTCTATTTCAATGCATATAATACAACAATTACAATATTAACTTTAATGTTTTGAAAACGATAAATATCATATGTAATAAGAATATTTTATAAGTAATTTTAACAAAAGTATGACTTTGGTCAATAAATTTATGCCCAAATGTTTAAAAAAATAATTTCGTAATGTACTTTATCTTCTTAACAATACAAAGATCAATATTGTTTTCTGTTCAGTGACAAGAAAAATTTGTTCCCTTCACTTCATATCTCGGAATCATGCATAAAACGAAATTAAACTGTTGATTAGATGCACGTGAATATTATCCCTTTAAGACTCAACCCGCATGATCGTGCGGGTTGGATATACGTTTTTGTTTCTGGTATAATCGTATATAAGAAAACCCTGAATGTAGCGATTGAGCCGGTTTGTAGAAAGTGTAAACTGTTACTTTCAGCTGGCAAATCTAGCTTGGTTTTCAAATACAACGAAAACACGTCTTCTCTTTATCTGTCGTAAAAAGGTAATTATCAATATATTTCTAATTGCATGGATACAAATTTTTGTATTAATGTTTAAATATTTCTACAATAGAAAAAAATATTAACTATACTCTATTAAGGTATCCGACTACGTTCGGAACCGTGATTTTGTAAAAGCGTATAAATAGATAATATTTATGATATTTATAGTGTCGCTTAGGTTAAAAAAAATATATAAAATTGTTTTAAGAATAGTGTTACAATAAAAAATTATGTAAGTACAATATTTTGACAAAAAATGAACATAGAATGACCCATATTCAAAATATTCTCCTTTTGTGAAAAATGCTTCTATTATAATAATATTTTGCCTGTATATTGCTCAGACCTCTGTACAGAGTCTCCACTAGAATTTTTGAAATATATAACTTAGAAGTGGGTTTATTCATATTTTACGACAACAGAGGGGAGCAATTTTAAGAAAAAAACGCCAATAATTATTTCAATTAATGGTAACTCTGAAAATAATGTGAATTTTTCAAAAATCATAGTTGAGCCTCTGTACAGAGGTTTGAGCTATATACAGGCAAAATATTATTATTATAAAAGCATTTTTCACAAAAGGAGAACATTTTGAAAAAAGATTATTCTGATTTAATTTTTTGCCGAAATATTGTATTTAAATAATTTTTTTTTGTCATAATGTCCTTAAAACAATTCCATACATGTTTTCTAATCTAGGTGACACTAAATATCATGAGAATTATCCATTTATGCGCGTTTTTAAAATCACGGTTCCTAACGTAGTCGGATACCTTAATGTTGCTTGTAGAGCTCGGGATTTCGTTACCCGCACGATCGTGCGGGTTGGGTGTTACCTAGTTACTGCAGCTATAAAGGTAAGTACTTACCATACGAATTTTCTTTTCTGCTTCAAAATAATTTTGATGAAAGCCTACACTAAAATGAAATATACAGTTATATAATTAATACTAAATTTTCTTGGGGGGTGCCATGGATGAGTCTCTTTTTTTCTTTCTCAATTTTTTGCAATTAATTTTCTTTTTCATATATTTGTTGAGGAGTATGGTATTTTTATCCTTTATAGAGATATCTTTCATTCATATCTCTCCCCCTTCCTCTAAAAAAAATCTGGGTTTTCCGGTGGGAGTTAGTATGGTGTAGTTTAAATATTTTTCTTTTTTTAAATAATAAAATTTTCTCATACATTTTACTATTTTTCATAGAATACTGTGTGCTAACCTTCAACCAAAAACTTTTCCAGGTGTCTCAAAGGAGAAGAGAGGATCCTCACACAAGAAGAAATTTTACAATTGATGAATAAATCAGATTGCACTCTTAGATCAGAACTTAGGGATCTCTCGGATGATGACAATGCTGAGAACAAAACATATGAATCGCGTATACTGGAAGGAAAATTAAGTTAAGATGAGGGAGATGAAGAAAAACATGGGAATATTTGAAATGGAAAGACAATTTTGGATAATTCTTCACCATAAGACTCTTGAGCCCATTCATTTCATTGTTTTAGCTGTTGCAAATTCCTGGTTTCTGTGCAAACAAGATGCAATATCAAATAAAATTCCACCCAAAATCAAAGTGGATTGCTTAAAGTTTAAGTTAGAGATAGTTGAAGCGCGCGTTAGCAGCCTCTCCACCTACTAACAAAAGTATTTTAACTCATGATGAAGATAACAGTGGTGTAATTCCACACGCAAAAAGATCGGAGCGTTATAATCCACCTGTTAAATATGTCATGGCTTTTCTCCTGGCCATTCCAGAATAAAAGGCTTGACATGTATAGACAATTTCGATGTGTTGATGACATTTCAAGGCCTTGCACAAATGCAAATTTTAAAACTACGAAAGCAGTTAGAAAACATGTTGTGAAAAATGCCATGGTTACTTATACTTGTCAAAAGCAAAACAAAAGATTTTTACAGCAAATAAACAATGAATTAATAAAAGAGTTAATTATACATCAATAGTTTCTTTATTTGTAACAATTTTAGTTGAATTAAGATTGCTTCTTCTATCAACTTAGAGCTAAAAATGTATAACTCGTAAAATTTTATAAGTGACCTGTTTCTCAGATAACGCCCAAACCGCATTACCCCAGTACGCAGCCGGTACCCGCACGATCGTTCAGGTACCGTCTGCGTGCCGGGGGGGGGGGGGGAGATACGATAATCTTTTTATTATTTTTCCCTGTGTAATTGGGCTCTGCATTTTCGAAGCATCTCCAGAATAGCAAGACTTTAAGTGCAGACCGCTTACAGGGTTAATAACCAGAAGAATTTAATATTTAAAGATAAAAAGTAATTCGGGTCTTAAAGGGTTATACTGCTATATTTTAGACAAGTTATTTAGCAAGCAGCGGTGAGAAGACTTTCACCTTATCATTACTTGTATATGATGTACCTATCTAAAGCTAAACTTAGTGGGGTAACAGCCCATAAGGAACAAGTCCTTCTGTGCCCATCTGAGTTTTCATGACTTTGGGTACTGAGTTGTATACTCAGATGTTCCAGTTAGGTGGTCAGGCTGACGTGAAACCCGTAGTGTTTAGTTCCCAAGCAAGCTTGGTACTCATTTATCAACCCACTGAAGAGATGAAGGCTGAGTCGACCTTACCCAACCCGAGGTTAGAGCCCTGTACCTGTGGCGTGGAAGCACGATACGCTACTACTCAGCCATGAATCTATCTATAATATTTTAATCAAAATTTTTAAATGCTTACTCTAAAATTTTTTAATGTCTACAAATCATGACTAATTTATATAACTTTCATAATAATGGAAAAGGTTCACTAATGTTTTACTTCCGCATAAAACATTTCGTGGACCTCTTAATGTTATCTATTTACCCCCAAATATTAATTTTAATTTAACACGTACCCTTCAGAAGTTACAGGGATCCCCCCTAGGAGTCCGTAGGAATCACCTTGGGAACTTATGCTTTGACCCAGTGATTTTCAACTTTTTTTTGTTGCAGTACACTTTTAACGATTTGAAAACGATAAAATAATACAACAATAAAATAAGTTGTATTGTTTTATTTTTAACAAACAATAAAATAAGTTTAAAAGTATTTTACTTATCTGCAATACACTTCCATCTATCCACGAAAGAATAAAAAAATATACCACGAATACTCTTAGTTCATTTGTATAAAACGGCCTTATGATTTGGGTTCGGATTTTATTTTTCTTCCCTCTGAAAGTATAATTAAAATTTTTAAAAAAATTTGGTGGCACACTTCAAAAATGCCACGGCACAATGGTTGATTGATTGATTGATGAATATTAACGTCGCACTGTTCAGCTACACGAGGGCTTTACAATGGTTGAGAATCGCTGCTTTAACCTTACACTGCAAGCTAAACTTCGATCCAGACACAACCCAATAATAGACTAAATAAAGTTTTATATATATATAAAAACAGTAATATATAAATTCATTAGATAAGATGTTTTAAAATTATAAATACACACACACACATCCATATTTTCACTCCATTACTGTATTTTTTAAATAATTGAATAGTTCTACATTCTTAAAAATATTTTGTAAAAAAAGAACAATCTACATTATAAAAAAATTAGAATGAATCATTATCGGTTGCTACGAAGCTGGTTAAGAGAATGTCTAGTATATATTTTTTAAAATAAAATATAATAAATAAATAATAATAATAAATTAGCTTATTTTTAGATTACAAACAACTTTTAACTTGACCATCAGCCCCTCTCCCCCCAAAAAATCACTACCTTTGATATTGGTCATTTACTTTGAATGTCTGTTGAAAGTAAACAATATACTTAGATAAATTTATATAGTGTGAGACCACTTAATTGTCTTTCTCGATCTTTCTAGTAATTTTTCTCACTATGGTAACTTTTCAAAAGGAGTGTGATAAAATTATTAAGCAATCGATCATTTTTAAGCTTTTATCGTCAATTATCGTTGTGAGAAGCTTTCTTTTTTCATTAAATCGGAAGTCTTTCAAACAAGACATACAAAGAACACCATTAACAAAATTCCCGGAATAACATACCTCTTAATCATTGTTAAGTACATCCTTCGCAATATTCCGATAAATCTGAAGTTCTTACAAGCCGATGAAAAGCTGCATGACATTTTCTAGACTCATTACGGTTAGTTAACGTCCCACCACACACGCGACCTCTGCGCTGTATGTTTTGTGGGAGAAAAAACAGGCAATAAATCTGGCAATGAGATGGTAGCCTATCTCGCAGAGGTCAAAAAGTTGGAGTTGCTATCACAAACATGAAGATAGCTTTATAGCTGTCGTTACGAAAGGTCATTGGAGAGATATCTGATTTGTGGGAACAGTTGGTGTGGCTACCGAGAGTCATTCCAAAACGTTTATGAGGAGGACTTAACGTTGAAAGTACTTGGGTTAGAGACCATAATAACAGATTTTTTTATTTTTTTTTATTTATTAATAATACGCTTTATTAAGTTAGTGGGAGTGGGTCACATTTTTATTTGGTGGAAAAATGCTATTTTTTTTTCATATGTGATAAATAAGTAAATAACGGTGACAGAACATAAACAGAGCGTGAGAAGTATATAAATTCTTATTTAAAAAGACAAAATGGCTGTGATATTTAAAGTCATATGTGCTTAGCCAAATTTATAATTTAATATGGATGTCCATGAATATTTAAAGCCAAATAAAAAAACACCATTAATTGTTTTACACAAAAGAACATGTTATTTACTGTAAGTGGCTTTTCAACCCGTGCAGAACCATGATCACATACTATTTGTGATCCCTTCAGAGAACACCGTATCATATTTGAGACTGCGTTTTCTCCGGTTTGAGGCCCGTGATCACCCCGATGTGATTTTAAGGCTGTCTTCGGTAAAAGTAAGAGAGCTTAAACTAAACGCGAAGCACATTTTCAGACAGAAAAAATGCCTCCATTTCTATGGAAATTTGTTAACAATACATAATATTATACACAACATAATATTATACCTTTGTTAACAATCTAGTGTTTTTAAAAAGGCTAAAATATTCCATGAATACTTTCTTTTTTGTTTTAATACGTGAAGGCATAGCCCATTTAACATTACGGTATAGGAGGAAAAACGCGAAACACATTTTATACCAGAAAAAATGAATAAACTTGGTTAAAAACGGGAAATATGATAAAAAATTCTGCTCTCTAAAGGATAGTGAAGCCAGAATATCATATTAATGTTTCATTTTTTTTTATATCTGAAAAAATGTTCCAAATTCTGGTCCTATTCTGTAACATTAACCGAAAACAGCCTTAATTTGAAACTTACGGAATGTGGAATGATTGTAAACTATAAAAATATTTCAGCTTATTTTATTACAATAATGATTTCACATGAATTTTTAAATGGAATTAGGCTTAACAGGAAAAATCATCGCCAGTTCCTGAAGTGTCCTGAGGGCTTTTGAAATGCACCTGATACTTTTATAAAGATATTTTAGTTACAGTTGTTTTACCAAAAATATTTTCATAACAAAAATTTTTCCCTATTTTCTGTTCCAGAATAAAGCTTCTTTTCAAAAGGAATTTCATTCTGTTTATTCAAAAATAATTTTAATTTTATTTGTATATGTACAGATATATTTATCTGTAAATATATATCAAGTTAATTTTCTTTTACACTTATCATGTTTATTTTCGTATTGAAAAGAAAATACTGTCAATTTCAGTTTCTATTTCTTCTATCTAAATACTTCGAAAAATAATATAAAATAATTCGTATTTTCCTTAATATTCAAATTTTTTTCAAGAACTTTGAAAAATCGAATACTAATCGAATCTTGATTGAATCTGAATATAAATTAACTTTAAATCTTTGATTAATTCATTATTACAGTGAAAATCTTTTAACACCAAACGAAGGAGGACTGAAATATTTTTCGTGTTAAAGGATATTGCAAGAAAAAACATATATTCAACAAAATTAAGTTTATTAGAGTACATTTTATTTACGTAGATATATATATATATATACATGTATTTAATAAAAATCAGTGCAATAAAAGCATTCACAAGAGCTTAATTAAATTTAATAAAAAAATTTTCAAGTTTTTTCAAAATAAAAACATTTATTGAATTTTTGTAAATAATCTGATATTCTTCTGCGTTGTCTTTTCTGGCATCAAATTGTCAACAAATTATTCAATAACTTACGAATTGTTACTCATTTCACTATTAGAATATGTGTCTAAATAACTGCGCATACTTATAATGATGCTTCTCATTTCAGATGATTAATTTCAAAAGCTGCATTCTGGGTAAAAGCGCCTTCGGCGCTGCCACCCGCGTTCATCTAATTTTAGTAAGAGCTGCATTATTCATTTCATTTTCGCCGTCGGAATCTGCTTTGATAATATTTTTTTTTCTTTGAACAAACTCTGAAGTGTCTTAATTGGGTCTGTGTACACATTATCATCATCTACTGCAACGAATTTTTCCGATGATACAGTAGGACTGTTAAATAATACAGAAACTTTCTCATACATTTCGGTTCAATTTCAATATCCTCCTTCTCCCAAAAGGAAAATATTTTCGCGTTAAGTGATTTTCGTTTCGTGTTAAGAGAAAAAACTGCAAGTAAATACTTAATAGTTTGTCGGAACTGTTGTATTATTTCGCGTTAACCGATATTTCATCTTAAGCGTTTTTGCATTAAACTCACTTTACTGTATTTCATTTAATTGTTTTTTTTTTCATGTTCCTTTTATTTAAATTTCTTTCAAAATTCTTATTTTTTTTAAAAGAAGAAATTAAATATCTTACCTGTTTAGTTAATAGCGTCATAAAAAAATTTTGATTTTAGAATGAACTCGGTGATACTCGTACACACTTTCGCACGAGACTGTCGTATTTTCCACAATACATTTTTATTTCGTTTCTTCCCTATTCATGATAGCTGTAAATATAAAAAAAAATTCTTCATTAGAACAGTTGTAACGTACGCAGTTTTAGTAAGTATAAATACATATGTAAAAGAAACAGTAAAAAATTCGAACACAGAAATTCTACATTATGAAAATTCAGAACGACACATAAACTTTTTAAACCTGTTAATCAAATGATTATTACTTAGTAAGTAAAAATTTTTCCTCGTATGAAATATGTTTCGAGTCCACGAAGATAATGTTTAACAACTGAATGCTCAGAATCGTATCATATTGAAAGTCACAAACTATACATTATGAGCGGTGTAAGTACTAGGTTCTCACTAAAATTTATATTTATCTTTTTATGAAACTATAATGAAGGGAAATACTTATATTTTATGTTGATAAATATGGGTAAAAGTACTTAATATATGTACATTTTAATTTTTTTTCATTTTTGTTGAAGAAATAAATATATTTTATGCCGTTTATTTTTATATATTAAGAAATATCTTTAAATGATGCAAAAATAATACATAACAAAACTGTAAACTTCTCTGCATTATTGACTTCTATTCTCTAACTCTGTATGCATTATCGCGGGAATCGAAATGTTTCAAATATATCCTACTGTGTGGCAGGCTGAACCATTTTGGTAGATTGGTTTGGCACGCCACACTTAAAGAGGTTGCCGATCCCTGGTGTAGCTCATTCTAATAGAATTTGATTAGTAGTTTATGCAAAAAAGTCACAATGTTTAACACGTATCAGTCCGAATTCATCTGATATGAATATTTAAGAAATATCACGGTTGTTATATATAGCAGCAGAAATGTTGGAAGATCATCCAATTATTGCTTGGTTTCAAATAGAAGTTATAGAATTTTATAAACCGTGGAGCTGACTTGTAATTAAACATTTTTCAATTATATATTCCATGGATTTTACATTACTTAATATTGAAAAAAAATCAAATGATTTATGGACATCTTATATTTCAGATTTCATTAATGACTTATTTTGACGCTAATTAATGATATAGTTTTTTTTAATACATATCTACTGAAAAAAACTGATACATTGTTTTCATTCTATTCATTTTGAAAGTGTTATGACAGAAATACGCTTGAACTAATGCAGACAAGACAACTCGTTACATGACTTAGGAAATATTTTAAAGCGATATCTTATTCAAAGGTTCTAAGGAATAAAAATGAAATACTAAATCGAAGAAATGATGCAGCATTTGCACGTGACAGTTCAATCAGAAACCCTCTATGACGTCGTGGGATCTTGGAAATCAATTATAAAACTACCAGATGAAACCTAGGTCAGCAGTGCTACATATATTATTTTTGACGATTTTCTCTGGGGAGTTCACACACAAAAAAAATCTTTAAGAAAAGGAATTCTTGAATTATCAATAATTTAGTTTAAAAAAAAAACTAAAAAAAGAAATACCCTTAAGTTTAATTAAATTGATAAATATAGAAGAATTTAAAATTCAGAAATTAGAAGGTGTTCCTATTTTGCAATTTTGAGAAATATTATTATAGAGATCTGAAAAGAAAACATGTCTATTTATCCTAGTGTGATGTAAAATATGTTTATATATATGCATAATGTAAAGATGTCTTCTTTTTGTTAAATGTAATGCTGTAATCGTGGCAATTCGAAATTCGGGAATTTGAGTTATTAATCAAATCATTGTTTATTTTTGGTAATTTTAACATCAACATATTAACTAGCTCCTTTTCTACATTTAAACACAGACAAGCATAACGGAAAAAACATAGTCGTGTGTTCAAGTAAAGGGAAATATTAGTATTTCTTACTAATTACGTAAGCGTTTAAGGGAAAAGTTTCAATCTCTCAGCAAGGCACTGTAAGCTATAAAGATATTCTTTTATTAGGAATAGCGAATAAACCAACCAAAAAGTCAAAGTTTAATCCTTTTAACGAGGAATCATGAATAAATCTGTCAAAATATAGGTTTTAATCTATGAGAGATGTAAATTTATTTTAATTAAATAATTAAAGTAAATTTTAAACAAACATTAACTTTTAGTGGTGGTATCCACATAAGCCAGTAACAGCCTCCGGACAGGGGTGATCATTTTGGTCTAGTGGTATGTTACGCTGTTTCAGATTCATAGATCGCGAGTTCTATCCACCGGATACTTTTTGCCACATTGGTGTTTTATATTACATGGCTAAGGACTCTAACGTTTTGGGTTTTGTCCTCCGGACAAGCACCACTTCATTGGTGACCTTTTCTGAATCAAGAAAAACGTAACCTATATATATATATGTATATATATACTGATTTATCGCGTGGTGCCATCTACCCTCAAGAAGAGCAATCAAAAGTCGTCAGACTCACTTGACGCAACAGCAACAACTCACACTTTACACACGCTCACCATAAAAAATATCTCGTTCGTTCGTCTATCCTCTGACTCACTGGTGGGTGAGTACTGTAGAGGTATCTACTTTAGACAGTTAGACAGTAACAGCCACCGGACTGGTGTGATAACTTTTGTCTATTGATAAGATGCGGGTTTTATCCACCGGATACGGTTGGTCACGGACCACACAAATTCATCATTGATAATGATACATTTTCAGAGTAATTCCGGGTTTGTTAAGTATTAGTTAATAAAACGTTAAATTAAAATAATCAGTAACTGATTTTAGATTAAGTTGCTAGATTTTCCTGATGAAAAGAATAATTTTCACTCAGATTACTGAGTTTATTAACGTAAAGCAAACATTTCTCACTAATTTATTGCTTTTCTTTTCACTTTAAAAACTAAAGAACATGAAAACTAATCTTAAGGATTTAATTCTAGAAGAGAAATAAAAGTGGCTTAAAAGGGATTTTCTTGATCAAGTAAAAATATTTACTTAATGTTCAGATACTTACAAAGTGCAAAAATCAATATTACTCATTATGTAATGGACGTTTTTTCATGTGTATTCTATTCTTTTTACGTAAGTACGTAATTAAATGCATTGAATAACTTCAAATATTTTTATATTTTACTTATTTCTTGATATCCACCATTTTCAAATATTGGAATAACAAATAAGATGATTTTATAGAAGAACTTCTAGGCCATTATTTTGCTTTCAACCTCACGTGTATCACAATAAAGTTTATTTCTATCAGTCAACATGATGATATGATGTTTCTTTTGATATCTAGAGTGGGTTTGAAAAAGAAAACTTCAGCAGCAGAGAGAAGAAATGAAATCATTCTGCTGAATATAATAATTCTCAAACGCATGAAGTCACGATCGGCGCACTTCTTGTTATGTTGAAACATGGATTTATAAAACGCGTTCCCTTAGAAATAGATATTTTTATTTTTGTGATAGAATAAGCACCGCTATTTTTGGAAATATTTGATGTAAGATGCTTCACAATATGGATTTATAATGGAAATTTCTGAATTCTCAAGATTTTTCCTATGAATTAGTCCGGTAAATCAACAAAGAAAAAAAAGCATATGATTATTATTTAGATCGAAGAATCAAATATATACATTTTCATCTTATATTTATTTTTATAGAGAGTATAATGATATGTTATTTCCGTATAGATTTATTTTGTCTCTCTCTCTGAATTTGTACAAGCAATCATATGTTTACATCTGCTTTTTAAAGTTATACGTTTCTAACATCTATTGTATTATATTCAGAAATATATGTTTTATCAATTTTATCACAGAAACTCTATAATTGAACTTGAACATCTGCAATTAAGATTATTAAAAAAATGTAATCTCTCTCGTCAGGGCGTAACGTACACCCCAGCAACCCCCGCATTGCGAGAGGGTCCATAGACTCTAGGGGACCCATAGCTTGACTGACGCAAAGTACGATTAAGGATTGGGACCCAAAACCACAGTCTGCAAGGGGGCCCTAATATTCTCCGTTACACCACTGTCTTTTGGAGTCTTTATCAAATAAAGATTTGATTGAACTAGTATGTGAGAAGAATTGATATAAAAAAATAGATAAAACCTTGTTAACGAACATATGTAGTAAAGCTATTACTTTGAAGGAAAAAACCCATCATTCATCTTTCACGAAATAATGTGATTTTAATGAACAGTGCAAAGAATTAAAGAAAAGCACTCGATGTGCTACAAAATTTTTTATTAAGAAAAGAAAAGTACGAATAAGCTATATCCGGATAAATTTATGAATAGAACACCATATACTTGCAATTAAACTGTTCTTATGTAAGTGTGTGTATATAAAGAAAACTTGCCTGACAAATTTCAAATATGTAGATCTAGTTGTTCATAAACGGAAATTATTTTTTGTTCAAAATGCCCTCTTGTAACCACCCTTGAGAGTCGATTTCCGCGAAACCCGTTCTTAACAAATCTCTGCTCAACAATAGAAACATGCTTACTTAATTTCAAAGTCTATTGGTCTAATAGTTTTGTAAATCTAGTGATGAGTGAGAGATGGGGTCATTTTCTTATGTATATAAATCAGCGTTTCTCAAACTGTAGGGCGCGCCCCCCTCCGATGGCCGTGACAACTCTACGAGGGGGCACGAGCATATTGAAAAGTCGAAAACAAAATTTTATTTGATTTAAATTTGTTTGTTTAACTTCAGTAAATTAATAAATACATTCTGACATAATAAAAAATAAAATACACAATGTATTTTATAATTAATTTAACAGTACAAAGTTCAGAACAAGTTTAATAATTACCAGTGACCCCATGAGCTTGTCATATATAAAATTATATACAAAAATTAACACTTATCTTTATAAATCGTTCTGTTTATAATTACTCCCTTAACTGCCGATTAAAAGTTACGCGATTCGCTTCCCAATGCGAACCGTTTTCCACGTAGGTGCTAATATGCGATGTATTGGGAGGGGGGGGGGAGTAAGGAATAAAGAAGCAAATAATTTGAAATAAGTAAATCCTACGGAAGCACTGTCGAGGTCCTTTTATTGCATTCCAAAACCTTCGGAATAATTTTATGGATAGCAGTGCAAAGAAAAGATCGTACTTCGGAAAGACGTATATATACGTCCAGGGAAATTAACGCTTTGGCTGAGCGAGAAGTTTATATACGCCAGTGGCACTTAAGAGGTTAAAGTCGTATTGTTTAGCGTCAAGTACAGTATTAGTGAATTCAATACATTGTTATTGTATGAGGGGGGCGCGATGAAAATTATGATTGAATATTGGGTCTCGAATATTGAAACTTTGAGAAGCCCTGATACAAATATAAACACTTAATTTTTTAAAAATATTAATTGAATGTTTTATCATCACTTTTTGGTACATTTTTCAGGTTTCAGTTAGGTACGAAAATCATATTCGTGCTATAGGCTTACTGTCTTGTTTAAATGTATTGATCTCATTACACACACACATATATATATATATATATCACAATTCTTATGTAATGGAGCAAAATAATATGCAAGATCTTACTAAAATTTAAAAAATGTACAATTCCTTAAATAATGACTGATATTTTTCGTAAATCTACCGTAGTTTGTCATAATAATATACATATAAAGATTATTAAAATATATTAACTTAATAATTTAAGACTGATGCCGTATCTCTCTTACATGCTTCCTCCCTCATAATAAAGTAATAAATTCTCTAAGTTTCTCTTTTTAATTTGCCTGAAATTGCACAAATTATTCCGACTTCATAAGAGCCCACACGTTATTTAAAAGCTTAACCACAGATCCATGGTCGAATGCTTCATAAATCAAAATAATCATTTAAATTTATTTACAGTCTTTGGGAAAATAACTACTTCGTCAAAATAATTGGACTCGTAAGTTAAAATTTGGAACACACCCTCAGTATTTCAATATTTTAAATACATACCCGTCTCAGTATTCTTTGTCACTTAACTGCCTACTCTTAAAATAACAAACACCGTAGAGAAAAGCACTAATTTCACATGCATATTTATCACAATAATGCATGTCATACTTCATTCTAATTCTAAAAATTTTCAAGTTCTCAAAGAACAAGTAGAAATAAATTTGGAAAGAAAAAGTCCACTCCCTCATTTGAAGTCAATTACTAAGAGCATTCATTCCTTGCGAATTGGTCTTCATCGTTTTTAAAGACACCTACGCAGTTCTCATTAAGTATAAGCAAAATTGAGGGAATGAAAATTTCCGTACTCAAAAGGAGCCGAACAACTCATTTGTCGAGCTTTGGGTGCAACAAATGAATTGCTAATAAAGCTCCCGGATTTGCTGAAGCCACCCTCTTGGCATTTGCACAGAGGAATAATGTCGAAGGAATTGGATAATTTGTATAAAAGTGGTCCAAGTGAGGCGGTACGTTTGATTCTTCTCGGTAAATTTCTTAAAGTGTGATCATATATTCAAATGATTTTAATTAAAAACATTTATGTTCCGTTTAACGTAGAATATTAATTGATTGAAAGTACATTTAAAATAGTGAATAATTTTGTTAAAATAGTTTGTGCAGAATGTAAAACATTATCATTCTCTTAGTTCTAGCACGTTTCAACTTGTTCTTAGCATTAAATGATTGATAATTGTTTAAATATTTGCATTTGATTTATATATATATATATATACAGTAGCACATGCAAAATTTTTTCTATGGGGGTGGTTCAGGGTCGAAAGTCCACCATTCACGTATTATATTTCAATACGAGACCCAAAGTATTCTTTTGATTTTTTCGATTTTAGGAGCAAACAAGAGTAAAAAATAAATTATTGAATTAATAATTGGTATTGATTAATAAAATAATGTTAATTATAAACACTTAATAAAATTTTACGCATTATGTATATAAGATTATCATCAATCAAAAAAAAAAAAATTCGAAGGTTATGGGGGGGGGGGCCCGGACTTGAGGACCCCCTTGTGTGAGTAACTATACTATAAACATTTTACTAAATATTGCTTAAATCAGAAATACCCAATTAATTTTATTAATAGTTATATGAATAAAGCTATTCAAAATAGTTAGGATTAAAAATTCTGAGAGTGTGATAATAGTTTATTACTATAAACTTAACTATTTCATAGTTATAGTTATCTCCATAATCTAATATAAGATAAAATTACTTATTATTATTTTATTCATATTTACTCTAGTGTTATTAAAGTTATGCTATAATTTGCAACTCTTATTAATTTTTATTTCCATTCTTTTTATACTTTTGTTAAGTGCTACATTTCAGCCCTTCACTTGATTTAAATCTGCATTAGGGTCCAGAATCTGGCAATAACTTATTTATTGCACTCAGATTTAGCGCGGGGTTTGCATTTGTAAGTGCAATTTTTAGGTAAGTTACCTCTATCTTGTAATGGATTTAGATATTCCTATCCATTACTTGCTATTGGTTTTTGCTCAGTGTTATTTACATAAAGGGGGAAGGTTGGCTGGCCAAAAAGCATGTTCAACCCCACTTTTATATAAATTAATTTATATATTAGCTGTCCTAAGTCAGTAATATTTATAACACTGCAGCATCCATTTTATAATTTTTAATTTCGATTACTCATATGTCCTTCATTGTGTGATTTTCCTACTGTCTATGTGTTTTTCGAATGTTATTGTTTGGATGTTATCTCTTGTTTGTAGAGAATTAGCCTATATATATATATAATATTTTAAGTTTTCTTTTATTATTCTTTTTTTAACTCTAATTTCAAAATTTTCCAATACTTTTCTAACTGATCTAAATACGGGTAATTTAATTTAAATATTTTGGGGACGAGAGCGAGAGAAATGAAATGTATTATTTTCAGTAATATATTTACAAATGTAATCAGTTAATATTGTTACGGATGTTTTAAAATATTCTTTGAAGTTGAAAGAACAGAAAGAGAAAAAAACACTCTCTGCAAAACAATATGATTTTATATTAGAAAAGCATGAATAATATTAATACATAAGTTTTATATTTAAAATAATATGCCGGACACTTTTAATTTATTTCATTGCTTTAATTCAATTACACAATTTAAAGAATACAGGGAATCTCAATCAGGAAATTTCTATTATTTTAGAGATAAAACAAGTAATATAAAAAAAATTAAGTCAATTCCTACTTATATCAACAAAGGAAAATTTTATTTTAGCTACTTTTTATTAAATAGTTACAATTAATATGAATATGTATATACATATGACAGAATCATAACATTAAGTGGTCAGTAATTTTTATTAATTATCATTAAAGTATCGCATTGTCATCCAAAACAATCGTGTATATAAATTTCAGTTCAACTGAATACTTTAACAAGTGAGCAAAAAACCTTTTCACGTTTTTTGACACAAGTCATCAAAAGGATCGCTAAGTCGCCAAAAATGATGCCAACGTGGTTGTATTTGTAATTCTTTAAATAATTAGTTTTAATCAATTAATTTTTATTACCGTAAAATCCGGCGTATAACGCGCACTTTTAACACAAAAAATAAGATCTAAATTTATGGGTGCGCGTTATACGCCGGGTATGAAAATGATAACTTTAAAAATTAAAACAAAAAGATGAGCGTTAGGAATAAATTAGCCTTTTACTTATAACGAAATACTATGATTTAAAAGAAATGACATTGTTTATGAACTTAATGGGTTGTAGTTCTAGAAGCATACTATTTCTTCAAAATCTTGGGATAATACCTCGAATAAATGATTTCAAAACGTAAGAACATTGTATATTTACATTTCAGGTTTCATCGTAAAAAAGGGGGTGTGCGTTATACAGCGAATATAGCTTAAAACAAAAAAAAGCAGCTTGAAAGTATAGGTGCGCGCTATACGCCGGATTTTACGGTAATTATTTTTATATTATTGTATTGTCATCCAAAATAAACCTGTATATAAAATTTCAGCTCAATTGAGCGCTTTAAAATGTATTTTACTAACGATTGAAAATTCCACCCATATAAATAAATATAGATATAAATAAATATATATATAAATAAATATATAGAGATTGTGAGCTAATAGTAGGAATTGAAAAATGGAAGTAATGTAAAATGTTGATAAAACACTTACGCATTAGAAGATATTTAAGTTTTGAAAAGACAAAATTCTTAAGTCATAATATATTAAACAAAGGCTTGAATTTCTCAACAATTGTTCATATATAGGGATTATTCCTAAGCAATTTATGTATATAAATAAAAATTATAGAGATATGTGTTTAAACAAAATGAAATAAAGTTATAATGTGACACTACTAAAGTATTTAGTAAACTCAATTTTGTTTTAATATTCCAATTAGAAAAACCTTTTTTTTTTGGATAAATACTTCAGCAATAATAAAGTTATATACAGGTATACGTGTGTACATATATGTTATAAAACAAAAATAACAAGATATGAAACATATTATAGTATTTAAAAACTCATTTCAATTTTAAGAATTATTATAATTATTTTTAGAACTATACATTTTGAGCAATATTTTTATAAGATTTAACTATCGGAACTATACTGATTTCCGATACATCAAGGAAAATATAATTTCCCTCATTAAAAAAATATATAATTTATTATGTACGAGCTTTTAAAAAGTTTGGCATATATATATATATATATATATTGAAATATCAAGGGAAAACAGACTGTGCCTCTCTCAGTTTTCGTGACTTTAGGATCTGAGGTGCATGTGCAGATGTTCTGGTCGGGTGGTCTGTCTGACGCAAAAACCCCAGTGTTTAATTCCCAAGCAAGCTTGGTACTCATTTGTCGATCCAAAGGTTGAGACGACCTTGTACAGCCCGGGATTTGAATCCCAGACCAGTGGCGTGGAAGAAAGATACATTCCTTTCAGCCACTGGGCTTTATAGCTAACTAATTACAGCTATTTTTACAGTGAAATATTTTGAGGGAATATTCTCCACAGTGTGATCCTTTGAATCAATTCAATTAAAAAATATTAGTCGAGTAATCGAATTCTATATTTTAAAATTCTTAAGACCTTATATACATAAAACACATAGTGTCTAAAATCCTTTATTTTTACTTAAGATGTAAGGCAAAATTAGCGCTATCACTGGTGTAACGGGTCTATTCGCGTTCTTCCAACTAATCCTCCTGGGGAATAGTGGGTCTTTGAATATTATCCTATTGAAAACTTTCCTTCGAAGAAGAAGACGTGATTATTCAAATCAAGGCTTGTATATAAAGATTAACTTTCAATTCAAGTTCGATAAGCGAGAGAGGTTAGAAGCTAACGGAATTGCAAGTGGTCGTTAACGTAAAGCGAGGCGATAGCGCTTCGTAGATTATTTGATTAATATTAAGATAAGTATTTTGGATTCGGTCAGTTTGGATTTGATTACTTTAGAAAATATCTTTCAAGTATAAGAAGGTGTATTACCTGGACGTGTTAAGTGTAAGTGATCCGATTTATTATTATATCTCCAATTAGCTCGTCTATCTCGCTATTGCTTCCCATATTTATCAATTGGTGCATTCTTTTCTTAACTTGAGTTGTTGAACTTGTACCGTTTTTGAGAATTGTTCATAAATAGAGGTTGTATAGAGTATGGCTAATCTTCCTTCTGAACCTCTTACACTAATGGATGGGATAGTCCATCCATTACACTGGGGTAACTGCATTTTTCCCAGCTTATTAAAAGAAAGAGTCTGTTATTATCGGCTGAGGAAAATAATCCACAGTGAAGCTTCATGTATATTGTTGTTACTTTAGATATCTTCAAATGTGAAGCGTTATTTTAGCAAAGATTTTATGTAAATTTTTTTCATTGCCAGGTCTAATAACTTAGTAATTTATCAAGATATGTTTTTCTATATTTTTAGTGATGTCAGAACCTGATATTAACTATTGATTTATCTAATTGGAAGATTTAAATTAACGCGACTTCCAAGACTACACAATAGCTATTAATAATGTATTTCATAATTTTGAACTATGAAAGAAGATACCACTTATGCAGGCACTTCATTTTTATATTTCCACTTCAACGCATGCAAGAATTTTGGGGTCCATGTGACCCACGCTCCCCTTATTCTGCTCAATAGCTTTTCAGCTATATTAGGAATTAGTGATTCAACAGTTCTATTAAAATTTTAAAAACAGCTTTTACCCTTCATCTACCGCATTATGATTTACTGCAGTTTTTTTCAAGCAATATTCTTTTTTTGAGTCCCTACATTGAAAATTAAGGGATATACATGAACAAAATACTCAACTTTGGGAAATTTAATCCGTTAGAGCAAATTAATTAATAAAAGATATTCAACAATAAAATTAATTAAAAACATTGTTCACTTAAAATTAATAGTCAAATCGTTTCCTAAGGTCTTCATTAACATGCAAAAAAAAAAGACACTTAACTTTTGATATTAATTACTTTTTCAGAAGAAAAATGACAATCTTCGCAATCCGCTGAAAACGCAATTTCTGATTTAAAACCATTCGCCTTAACCGCTAAAATACTCATCATGGAACCCATGCTGCCATATATCTTGGAAGAGTGGATTTCTAAGAATATTCTTGCTCAGTATCGTCAGAGTATTCGTAAAATTGGTTATTATATGTAATTTTAAAGTGAGTGGTACTTATAAGTACCGTCGGTAGATAAAGGGTTAAGCCGAAAAACTGGCCTTGAATCTGAAATTATAAGAAACACGAACATTATGTTACCGGAGATAATCCAGTAGCATATTGCGTAAAAAATACAACTATTTTAAAAATAAGCCTTTTTTTTATGCATTTGTCTATTTGACTATTTCTTTTTATGATAATAATAATACAAAATGAAGAAATACAACCGCTGATAGACTTAAATTCCTGAAAAATAAGAGAACATATTATTTTACAAGATGAAATGAATTTGCTAACTATCAAGGGCTATTGTTTTATTATCAATTAATCATACATGGACATTTTTCAAATACCTGCTTTCACCAATAATAAACTTAATTTTCCAAAAAAGTATTATAACAATGATTAAATACTCTTATAATTCGTATTGGATTAAAATAAAGTCGAACAAAAATTAATCAATGTCGTATCAATCCATCGATGTATTGTAGCAGTTTGCACGTAATCAGGAATTCAGGAAAGAATCGACATAAAATAAAACTATTATGTGTGTTAAACCCAACCATGGGTCCGTAATGGAATATGGCAACCCCTTAGAATAGTTTTGAGAATCTGCGAATTTGAGAAATTCTTCTTTTACTATAATATCACGTCCGGGTCACCATTATAGTTAAAGAAGAATTTCTCATTGTATATTCTTTTATTGAGTGCTCATCGCACATCGTCTTAGTGTGTTTATATCTTGTGTTCTTCTGCCAGCGCAGATTCTCAAAACTATTCTAAGGAATTGCCCTATTCTATTCGGGACCCATGGTCGGGTTTACCACATACGACAGTTGTTAGGCTGGTATGTTGATCTCTAAAACTGTTTCTTCGTAATTTGGAATTTAAGTTTTCACGTCACCAGCTTGAACATTACTGAGCATGAAACTCTTGACCATTGGTGCTCAAAATATAATAATTATTTTTATATGCCAAAATAATTTCCATTGTAAGTCTTCTAAATCATTAACCCATTCATTCAATATTAAGGTTGAACTTACAAACAAAACGAGAGCTGTTGGCTGAGTGTGTGTGCGTATCTCATAATTTAAAACCATGATCAAGTAACGAGGACTACAGTTGGCACCCATATAAAAAATTTTCCAACCTCACCAACGTGAAGACTTTAAGTTCGGCATATTTAATTTACATTAATCCCTTTACATAAAAGGTGTTAAGTGACACTCGAACTCATGATCCTAAACTTTCCAGACTCCTTAAATAATTTACATCTCCCATTCCATAGAAAAACATACATATTTTAATAAGTTCGCTTTAAACTAACAAACCACAACCGAAACTGTCTTTCCTTGATAAAACTTGAACCACCTCACCTCTGAGAAAGGAACCGTGTGATGCGTGACACAATAACTGCTTAATGAAAAGTGATCATGAATTATTATGGGTCGCTGAGTGGTGCGCAGATGGTATCTCAATTAAATGAGAATTCGAAAGGGACTGCTTGCTGTTCACCGATAACTCACTCCCCTGAGGGGAGGCTTTACGATTCAACCCAGATGTTATTACGACTTGTTAAAGAAGCTTTATTATTTCGGGGAGCAGATGAGAACACTCCAGCACATAAGGTTTTATTTCCCTGGGTGGCAGTGTTGGAGTTGAGATATCTCAGAAAGTGTTTCTGGAATAAATCGTTTGGAGAAAGTTCGTGAATTAAGGGTAAAGTTTTAAAAAGATAAAATTGATTGAAATCTTTCCTTTGTGTTGTTAGTTGTCTATTTATGTTTAACGTAAATAACACTTACAAGAAACGTATTTTTTTTCTCTCCCAGTGAAGAAAAAAATGGAATAAAATGAATTATAGATAATCGATTTATAGATAAAAGAATATTGTACTTTTAATGAAATTACGTTAATTTTATTGCCATTCTCAAAATACGAATTTGAATCAAATTTCGAATTTCTTTAGAAAACACATGGATGTCAAATGAAAAATCCCCGTACATATCTTGCAATGAAGATATAAATTTAATAAAGGTTTGAAAGTTATCGATGTTTGATTTCGACTTTACTGTAGTGTTTGAAACATAACATAATTGAGAATGAAACATAAAAGGAACCTCAGTATCCGATTTCAAATTTATAACTGAACTATCAATCATAAAAATATAAGATATAGAATGAAGTTTCACTGTGTCAGATACATACTTTCAAAACTGTATAAATAATAATAGTTTATACAAACAAATTTTGGATATAAAGAGGATAATTTTATTAATATATAATCGACATGATTAAATTTAAGAAAAATTAATGATTTTTAAAAACTATCTCAATTGATTGATTGATTGAATATTAACGTCGCACTGTTCAGCTACACGAGGGCTTTTGGCGACGGACCACGTAATTTTGAACCACGGTTAAGTGACGCGCACGACACCTGAGCTTGCATCCCCCTCTCCTAACTACCACACCACACCAACGGGAGGACGTTTCAGCTCTCGACAGATTTAACGTGCATCGCTGCCCTACATAAAAACTATCTCAAAGTAAATATTACTTTAAAGATAAGTTCACAAAGATATGTACAATAATTATATATCTTTTTAAAAGAGAAAAACGAGCTCACACACTCACTGATCACGAGACATACATACTTTAAATTTGGCAGGCATGCTTCTTTTTTTTCGTTGAGTAGAGATCTGCTAAGAACGGTCGAGCAGAAATTGACTCCCAAAGTGGGAGAACTGCGGTGGCGTAAAAGATAAAATAAAATTCCCGTTTCCACTATTAGACTTACAGACTTTAAATTTGGTAAGTATGTTTTTTTTTTTTTTTTGTTGAGTAGAATTCCGCTAAGAACAGGTTTTGTGGATATTGACTACTTGGGGAGGGCTTACTTAGACGTAAAAGATAAATAAACTTCCGTTTTAAATCAAGAGGCGAAGGTTGCAACAATATTTTTGTATACAATCAAAGGCTTAATGCTAGGACTTTTCTCTCAATAACTTAAAATAATTATTATTAATTTTAATAATTATTAATAATTATAACTTAAGAACAATACATAGTCAAACAACATCATGAAATACCCAGCAAAGTAGGTGAGTAATGATTAGTTTTAATATATAAATATAACTTTGATAGGGGGGGACATTAAGATAAATGCTAGTTATAATTATAACATCATTTATATGATTTTAAAGGAAAATATCCTAACTCTCTATAAATCTTCAGTTTAACTCCTTAATTAAATATACTAGCGGGTTAATAAAGATAACGTAAAGAATAAGCATTAAATAAAGTACCTTATTAAACTTTTAAGTGTCTCATTTCTCAAATGTGTTGCTTACATTTAACAGAGATTAAGCTGTAAATAATAATATATATTTCCTTGTTATATTTGTTATTAGAATTTTTAAAAATATCTAAGCTAGAATAATTTAGTTATAGTAATAAATTACATATAAATACTAAGGTTGAAGAGCATATATTTCATGTTTTCAATTTAACATTTTATTTTAATAACTTATAAAGTTATTTATTGAAAGTATAGTATAAATTCCTTCGTATTTTTTAAAAATATTGAAGCTCATTTTATAAAAAATATTTCAGAATTGGTAAGATATTTTTAATTAACTTGCTAAACTGCCTTGTTAAATTTTTTTAAATTAATTGCTGATATTATATCAGGACAATTTAGTCTAAATAAATAACCAGTATGCATTCAAAAAAGGACTTATATGCATTCATTATAGGTTCTAATAGTAATTATAACAACTTGTTTTTTATTTAGATATTTTAATAACATTTTACACTTTTCTTTAATATATTAACAGTGCTAAAAATAATAAATACGCAAATGTATTTTTTTTACTACTCTCTTAGGTTGTGTAACTAAAGATCTCAGCTGTTTGGGAAAGGAAAAAAAATCCAGGAGCGTTCTTAGCGAAGTTTATTACAAAAATAAATGTTAAATACGAAAATAAAATAATATCCTTAACATGGCGATAATACTTCCCTAATACTAATTATTACTTCCCTTATTTAAAAAAAAACATCAAAAATAATGAAAAGTTAATTTTCGTACAAAAATTATAACATATTCATGAAAAACTCATGAATCATAACTTTGAGGCTGGATAGATCTAACATTTGAAAATAGAGTTACATTGGAAATATCATCATAGATAAAAAGGCTCTAATACAAGCATAATATTCTGAATTCTCAGCAGAAAAAAACATATTTTAATATATACATTTCTGTTTGAATCAATCTATTTTTTTTACCTGCAACAAATTATTTTTTATCTTTAGACATTTTTACTTTACTGCCCAACTTATAAAAAGCTAACGTTAAAAAGGAAATGCCCCCACACATTAAGACATCCATCAACTAGTTATTTTGAATTTGTAAGTGTAATTTACTCTCTGTGGGAAATTTCTGAATACTTTTAAAATTGTACTCTCTCTTGTACTCATTAGAGTACAATAAAGTGCGCACGAAAAAAAAAGTTAAGAAGTTATCTACCATTTTTTTTTTTTTTAACATTTCAGGAAATATATTTAAATATTCTTTAAAGATTCGAAAGGAACGCAGAGAAATTATAAAACTATACATTAAAATACTTTTGAAAAAAGTAGAGATTATTTTAGCGTTTCCCCCGTTTTCATCTCATTTTAATTTAAATGAACACTCCAGGTCTGAGATAAATAGTTAAAAAACGCTTGTTAGATTACCCGCCCATTTATGGTAAGAAAACAAAAGCTTCAAAATAACCAAAATATTTGTCATCAAATGTTCTTAAATTTTCAAAATTAATTGTTGCAATAGAGTACATGTGTCTTAAAACCACATACACATTTCTATAAACAATGAAGTTTTTCCATGGGAAAAAACGTTGAAACTTGAGACCTTATTTTTAACACACAAATATTACCTTACGAAACGAACAAAATGACAAATATTAGGCTAACTTATAAAATTTAAAATTAACAAATAATAAATTTCTTTACTATGCTAATACCAATATATATCCAAAGAAAAATATTACACTACACACTATAATCCATTCAGTGTCGAAAACTAGTAAATAAGAACCAATTATAATCCCAAGGCAAAGTTCATCAGCTTCAGCAATGAACCTTTCCAAAACTCTATACATAAGCCTTTATAGCAACTAAGCAGACCTTCTCCATTTTTGTCACGTTGAATGGAATCACATCCTTCATCATTACTGGAGGCCCTCCCACAGCGACCCATCATTATTCCGAAGCCTATTCGCATAAATTAATACTAAAATTTAAGATTACGGTAAATGGCATCATCGTGAGCATCACGGGGGATTAAGAATGGCGATGGATCGCCACAGTTATCCTTCCAAAGGCACTCAAAAGTTCGATGCTGCCTTAATTTATTCCAAGCCAGCGCAAACACAGAAGGAAATGACAGTCTTAAATGGTTGTGTGTGACAAGTATTTATCTTGGGATATGATACTTGATTATGGAAAAGCTGGAGAGAATTATATTAGTTAAATGATTAATGTATTCGTAATGAAAACATTTATTTTGTGTGAAAGTGATTTCTCTCGTTTGATTAAAAATATATATAGCAAGCGATGTATAACCAAGTATCCTAAAAGTATTAGCTTATAAAAACAATATTCGTTTAACTTTATGAAATAGGACCCAAATAGTGATAATTTTTTAAGGTGGAAATGCATGTATTTAAAGAGATTTAAGACATAAAATATAACAAAATAAAAAGAAAATTGTTCATAAAACTATTATAGGTAAATAAATAAAAGAGCAAAAATTAATTAGTGATTTAGTGACATTTTATGTGTAATGTAATGTAGCATTTTTGTATGGCTTTCTACTTATCCACTATTTTTAAAAAAACAAGTAATATAAAAAAAATTAAGTCAATTCCTACTTAGATCAACAAAGAAATTTTTTATTTTAGCTACTTTTTATTAATAGTTACAATTAGTATAAATACGTATATACATTTGACAGAATCTCAACATTAAGTGGTAATTAATTTTTATTAATTATCATTATAGTATCGTATTGTCATTTAAAACAATCGTGCATATAAAATTTCAGTTCAACTGTATGCTTTAAAACGTGAGAAAAAAAATCTTTTAAAGTGTTGACCCAAGTCTCTAAAATGAAACCAACGTGACTGTATCTGTAATTAGTAATAATTAGTTTAAGTCAATTAATTTTAATTAATTATAATTAAATTATCGTATTTTTACGCAAAACAATAGTGTATGGAAAATTTCAGCTCAAAAAAGCGCTTTAAAATGTGAGAAAAAAAACTTTTTCAATTTTTGACACAAGTCGCCAAAAATGATGCCAACGTGGCTGTATTTATAATTCTTTGAATAATTAGTTTTAATCAATTTTTATTAATTATAATTAAATTACTGTATTGTCATCCAAAATAATCATGTATATAAAATTTCAGCTCAAATGAGTGCTTTAAAATGTATTTTATTAACGATTGAAAATTCCACCAAGATAAATATATAAAGAGTGTGAGCTAATAGTAGGAATTGAATAAAGTATTTTCTCTGAGAAAATGTTTTAAAAAAAAAATTTGAGCCCAATCTCTTCTCTTCATAATAAATGGCATATATCTATCCATATAGTACGCATATAAAAGAAAAGCTTCCTCGTCGCGAGAACTCCGAAATTAGACCTACAGCATTGCTTCTCTAACTTTCAGTATTTGCGTCCCAATTTTCAATCATAATTTTCATCACGACCCCCTTCCATGCAATATCTATGTGTTGAGTGCAATAATAATGTACTTTGACGCTAAAACTACAATACGACCTTAATTATAAACCGTACAAATTATCAGGATAATTATTGTAAATGTTACTTTTAAATAATAGATATTTTAAGTAAGTTACTTTTAAGTAATAGGTTAAGTATTATGTTTTTTTTCCTTTCTAATTTTTAAATTGGAACAGATTGCAATAAACTTGCAAAGTGCCTTTTATTTTTTACTGTGTCAGAATTTATTTTGTTTTGCTTCCTTCCAGTAAATTAATAATTTTTTAAAAATAATCTTTTATTTACTACTTTTCGATATGCTGGCGTCCCTCATATAAGATTATCACGCCCCTCTAGGGGGGCGCTTTCCACAGTTTGAGAATCACTGACCTACAGACTTTAAACTTGAAACGCATGTTTCATTGCTTGAGTATAGATCTGCTAAGGATTGGTTTCGTGAAAATCAAGCCTAAAGTGTAGTTGCGGTGCTTTACGAGTGTGTATAGGTAAAAATTTCCGTTTTTGGATTATAATACTTACAGTCTTGAAATTTGGTAAGCATGCTTATTTCGTTGAGTAGAGATCTGATTTGAGCTTGTTTTGCGTAAATTATCTTCCAAGGAGTTTTTCAGGGGTGTGGTATATACAAATGCCTGTTTTAGAACTATGAGACCAAGAGTTTTAAAA
Source organism: Trichonephila inaurata madagascariensis (assembly GCA_019973955.1). NCBI lineage: Eukaryota > Metazoa > Arthropoda > Arachnida > Araneae > Nephilidae > Trichonephila > Trichonephila inaurata. The sequence goes on along the minus strand of BMAV01023288.1, from coordinate 302,962 downwards.
TTTGGTAAGCATATTTATTTTTTTAGTTGAGATCCGCTAAAAGTAGGTTTTACGGAAGTCGACTCTGGAGAGGGATTACGGAGATGTAAAAGGTAGTTATATTTCCATTTTAGAAATCCAAGTCCTTTTTAAATCAAGAGGCGAAAGCTATAAGAGTGTTTTTAAATACATTTGAAAGATTAATGTTAGGACTTAATAATAATCTAGAGACAGTATATAGACATACAACCATCAAAACGGGGAGATGATGACTAATTTTAATGTACAATTAATCTTCTTTCATACATAATGCATCGTTCAACGGAAGATGTTGGTGTGAAAACTAATGCATTTATTAATATTTCTAAGCTTTTCTTCTGTATGTAAAAAACTCAGTAATTCTATAAGTTTCATAGGTTAAAGCATTCCAAAAAAAGTCTGAAAGGAGAGATGAAAGAAAGAGTTCTGATGTACAACTTGGGCTCTTAGTTATTGAAAAGACGATGAAAAGAATCTACATGTTAGTTTTCTTCAATAACAAGGAAGTGGTGCTGTTGTGACACTTGCGTCACTGGGTAGAAACGAAAGAAAAACAATTTTTTCTAAGTCGTAGAATGAATGATCTGAACAATAATTAATGAACTCCCAGATATTTACCAGATTCTAGTTTCAATATAGTCAATACATTCAATTAGTTTTAAGGATATATTAACAAAATAGTTTTTCCAAAATAATTAATTCACAATAAAATGCAATTAACATCATAGGAGAGATAAAAACCCATAGTGATTTTTGCCGTTCAAATTTCGATCGAATGAACTGTAAAGTGCTATAAAGTAGCCATAATCAGCTATGGTTATAGCTACTTTATAGCACTTTTACGTTTAAGTAAAAACCAGCTATAAAGTGAGTACAATTTACTTCCATGTGTAAATAGTATGTCACATTATTAATTTTTGTAAGACGGTGGTAGCGAACTCAATTATGGTCACGAACTCGTAGTCGGTGTTATGAGTTTGAACCCTAATGCCACTGAATACTCGCCGTTTTGAGAGGCCGAGGCATGTTAACTCCTTAAGGCTGTCTTCGGTAAAAGTACGAGAGCTCTAACTAAATGCGAAGCACATTTTCAGACAGAAAAATGACCCTATTTTAATGGTAATTTGCAACATTATAAACTCGTACCTCTGTTAACAATATATCTTTTTAAAAATTTCAAAATATTCCGTGAATACTTTCTTTTTTATCTTAATACGTGAAGGGAAAGCCCATTTAATATTACGGTATAGGATACAAAATGCGAAAAACATTTTATACCAGAAAAAAATAAATCAACTCGGCTAAAAATGGGAAGTATGATAAAAAATACTGCTCTCTAAAGGATAGTGAATCCAGAATATCATATTAATTTTTCATTTCTCTTATATCTGAAAAAATGTTCCAAATTCGGGTCCTGTTCTTTAACATTAACCGAAAACATCCTTAACTTGCTTGCCCGCACACCGTACGGGCTACCGAAAGCTGGTCGTAACCGGTTTGCCCGTACGCTGTACCGGTATATATATATACTGATATTTTCTTCATTCTATTTTTGATTTGCACATATTTTAATTTTTATTGTGAGATTATTAGTATTAGTGTTTTTATATATATAAGATATGTATGTGTAGTTTGTCCATGGAACTGAAATACTTCTCATACGGGATTTTCTTTGAGGTGAAGGCGGGAATTTTACACTGAAGGCAGGAATTGAGATTATTGAAGATATTCGATAAAGAAGAGGGATTGGCAAGGCAATGTGCAATTTTTTGCTGCAGGAGAAATGAAAATGGAAATATAATCGAAAAAAGGAAATATTATTTCTGCCCCCGTTGTAACGTAAGACTTGATATTACACCACGCTTTAAATTGTGTGTACATATAACCAAAAACACACAAAACACTCAACCGTTTGAAAAAGAGGTACGAACATGAAATTTTTGTTGTAAGTATGAGAGGAATTCATCTAAGATATGTTATACGAAGCATTCTTCATAGCATGCAGAATGTATTTATAAAAAGCAAGCATTTAGAGATTTTTGTGTTCTACAATTATAAAATAAAAAGTGACAACATGAAAATTTTTTGAAAATGATACAAAAATTCTTCCACTTTCGCAGTTCTCTCAAGTATTGTGCTTAGTTATATATATATATATATATATAAATAAATAAATATGCCTTTTTTTAAAAACATTTTGGGCAAAAAAATTAGGGGGGTAAATCTTTTGAGACTCAATAGTATGATAGTGGTAGGAGAGGGGGGGATGCTAACTCAGGTGTGGTCTTCTTCATTTGAACGAGGTTCAAAATTATGAGGTCCGCCTCCAATAGCCCTACGGGGCTGCGGTAGCTCAGTGGTCAAGGTATTGGATCATGGCAGGCATGTCATAAGTTCGAGCCCAGAACCACTAAAGACCCGCCGTGTAGGGCAGCGATGCACGTTAAATCTGTCGAGAGTTGAAACGTCCTCCCGTTGGTGTAGTGTGGTAGTTAGGAGAGGGGGTACCAGCTCAGGTGTCGTCCACGTCACTTGATCAAGGTTCAAAATTACGTGATGAGCCCTCGTGTAGCTGAACAGTGCGACGTTAATATTCACTCACCCAATAGCCCTAGTGTTTCTTTATAGTGTGACGTTAATTAACTCTCGCCCACCCATTACTACTTTAATCTACTTTTTATATATAATAGTAGCATTTCAAAAAATGTTATATCAAATGTCAATTATTGATGTAAAAATAGTTCTATTAAGGACAAGATTTAACAATTCTAGTCTTAACTTTTTACATCATATATTTCAGAAATAAAAATTACTTTCTTATCAGTTCAGACATGATTTTCTATACTTGCTCGCTTGACTCTAAATAGTCTTTTAAATTGCAAATCAGATAAAATGTAAGATAACATTTACTTCGCAGACATCATTACATGCTCATTTTGCTTTTATGATATCAAGAATAATTTCTTCCGGGTATGTTATCGAAAAATCAGACGCAAAGAAATAACATTGTGAATAAATACATAAATGAAGTGTATAACTGTGCGTAGTCATCAAATTTTCATTAATTACGGAACTGATGAATACTTGATAGAAAATTTCATGTGTTTTATTTTTTTTCCTTTCTTTATTTTTTAATTTCAAATCAAACCAAGTTAGCAAACTCTGTATTGCATGTGCTTATGCTAAATAAATATATATTACCGTCTAATTTTACTAAAAATCATTACGGTCGCGGCAAGTTAGTGGTCATAGTCATGGACTCGTGGTCAGAGTGTTATGAGTCGTGTAGAGCTTTGTGTAGCCGCATTGTAGAGGGATTGGTGCACACCAAAGTCCTCCAATTGCGGGGTGTAGAAGCTCGGAGAGGGCGATGCTAGCTTTGGTCTCGTCCTCGGCTCTTGACTTGTGGCCGCGGTAGCCACAATGGTTCCACTCTAATATAGGGTCACGGTAGCGTAGTGGTCAAGGTATCAGATCGTGGCTGGTATGTCACGAGTTCGAGCCTAGTACCACTAAAGACCCGCCGTGTAGGGCAGCGATGCACGTTAAATCTGTCGAGAACTCAAACGTCCTCCCATTGGTGTGGTGTGGTAGTTAGGAAAAGGGGGTGCCAGCTCAGGTGTCGTCTACGTCACTTGACCATGGTTCAAAATTGCGAGGTCCCTAACCAAGAGCCCTCTTTTAGCTGAACAGTTCGACGTTAATATTCACTCACTCGGTACTTGACCATGGTTCAAAATTACAAGGTTTTTTTTAACTTTGAACTTCAACAGGGTATTTGTATTGGATACTTTTACTATTTTTGATGTACTTGCAAGAATGCTCGAATAATGAATATTCCCCCCCCCTCTTCCTCTTACCTTTTATGTTTATTATTATTATTATTAGCTGTGCATATTTGCATTATGCAATTGCATATGAATATCGTGCATTTACTTTTAATTTGTATTACGTAAATTTACTGTGTACTCCTGCATAAAAATGTCAACTAAAGTTTTGTTCAATAAATATTGAATGTGAGGATAGTTATTTCTCCCGGGGGAAACAGGTTTGTAGCTCTTGGCCCCTTTCGGATCAGCTCTGCCCCCTTGAGCATTCTGCCAATAGCCTTCATATTGTTTTATAGTGCGATGTTATTAAATACTCACTCACTCATTAAAAATCATTATCACAAAAATTTTAAACACTTTTTTTTTACTAAAATATTGAACAATATTTGCTGTAAAAATCTTATGAAATTTGAAAAACAAATGATTAAGAGCAATGCACTTGTCTTTTGGTAAAACTCATTTTTCAAATTTAAGCTCTAAAAGGCGGTATATTTTCAGCTTTATAATGACTTAAATTTTTTCTTCACTGAACAACTTTCTATTCGCAACACTCTTTATGAAACACACGTGGGCGCTTTTATAAAAGCCGAAATGTCGATTTTATCTACGGTCCTCCAGCTTTTGTTCGTCTAGTTTTCCAAACTAATGAAAGGAACGCTGAGGAAAATATCATAAAGCTCACCGAGATATTAATTATAATTCAGTGAGATTTTTCTCATCATTCAAAGGGAAAAAGTATATTAAATATGTCGCCCACAACATCCATTAAGCGAATCGTACCCCCCACAGAAGCAGGGAAACAAAAGCGGGTGTCAGACAACTAAACTCCTGTATTTCTGGAATATAAGCATTTAAAAGACGTATGGTTCCTTTTTATTAGTTCCTGCTTATTTTCGGTAGTCAATGAAATTACGTTGCAGGGCTGAAAGTCTTTGATATCTTTAGCATTTATCTGGTTTAGATTTAATCACAGAAATACGTAAAGAGCATTTGTTGACATCGGCTAGTAAAAGAAACTTATGATGATTAAGAACGATTCAGTTAACGATAATGCACGCATATTTCACAATGAAATAGCTAAAAATCATGTTAAATATGACGTTTATTTGAAAATGCAATTTATGCCCTTCTCAGAATGTTTTCTATTTACTTAAGTAACTTTATTATAAAGAGGACTTTATACTATTCGAAAAAGTAATTAAAAAAAAGATTTATTCCATAAATTTTGAAAGGAAAAGTTCGTTTCCACATTTTTTAGAACAAAAATGTTTTTTTACTATTTAATATTAAGATGACTGATACTACGTTCGGAACCTTGATTTTACAAAAGCGTATAAATGAATACTTTTTGATATTTAACATCAAATGAATTATAATACACATATAATATTGTTTTAAGAGTATTACACTAGAAAAACTATTTGAATGGAATTTTTTGTCAAAAGAATGATATATTTTTGGAATACTTTTTTTTTATTAAAAAGGCTTCTATAATGAAAATACAAAGTGTGGCTATTAAATAACTAGATTGAGGTTGCTCTACTGAAGAAGTAATCATACACCAAATGTCAACAACCGACAGTTATTTAGCGTGAAGTCTTCTCTTTCGAAAACAGTGCATCCCGTTTCTGTGAACTAATTCGTATAGCCGTATTCTTCGTTCGCACTAGAGTTGTTATCTTGTTTCGTCGAAAAAATGATAAATGTAACAATACAGCAACGAATCGCTATGAAATTTCACATGAAAACTGGAAAAATTCTACTGAAACTTACAATGTTGTTGAAAGCTATGACAATGAAGATTTATCGAGTTCACGTGTTTTTGAGTTGCTAAAGTTTTTTCAAAAGGGCTAAGGAGGCATTGAATATGGTTAACACCCAGATCGCCCTTCGACGTCAAAAAATAGGTTATCTGGTTCGATCTGACCATTGGTTAAGTATTCGTACGATTTCTGAGACTGTAGGAATTCACAAAGAATCCGTACTGCAAATTTTACGTTACAATTTTGGCATGCAGGGAGTGTGTTCTAAAATGGTACTCAAAATTCTCGCCATTGAACAACAAGAAAATGGTTGGATTGATACTGTTAATGCCATTGAAAATGACTCAAACTTATTGAAAAAAGATAAAAACGTGTGACAAATCTTGTTTTTTTTTACTTATTATCCTGAAAAGAAGTGTCAATCCAAGCACTGGGAGAACCCATCTTCCCGCTCGAATGAGCAAATCAAAGTTTAAAGCAATGATGATTGTTTCTTTCTATATTCATGGAATTGTGTACTTTTACTGGGTTCCTGAAGAACAAACTATTAATCAACTTTACTTACAACAACAACAACACGTTCTTCCTATATTCCGTGAGAGAATAAGGGGTAAACGACCCGATTGTGGAAGAACTCGTCATGGATCCTTCACAAAAACAAGACGCCGAGACAAGAGGTTTTTAGCCAAGTGCAGCATACCAGTGTTAGACCGTTTTATTCACTGGCTCTTGTGCCATGTGACTTCTATCTATTTCCAAAGATGAAATTTGCATGAAAAAGAACAATATTTGAGTCCTTTGAAGCTGTAGAAGAAAAAGCGGCGCGCGTCCTAAAGGAGCTCACACAAGACATCCAGGACTGTTTCGAACAAAGGAAGAATCGAATGAGCGCTGTAGGGATAGAGGAGGATCATATTTTAAAGCTGATAATAAGTTAATCTAATAAAAAAAGAAATCAAAATATATAATCAATATATGTGTGTGTAATCAAAATAAAATGTTTTATAGCACCAGTCTCGTTATTTAACAGCCACACCTTATATATTTTGCCTATGTAGATGTAGAACTTCTATAGAGAGGAGGATTTGGGACTGAAATATTTAATTCAGATGTTGATACATTCATATTTTAATGTAACAGAGTAAAAGAAATTTTTTGAAACAACACCCTTGATTATTTTAATTGATCGTGACTCTGGAAATAACGGGAATTTTTCAAAAATCCTTATTCAGCCTTGTACAGAAGTCTTAGCTACATGTAGGCAAAATATTATAGAAACATTTTTCATAAAAGGAAAGTGTTTTGAAAATGTCATTCTTCCACTATATATTTTGGCCAAGAAATTGCATTTAAATAATTGCGCTTGTAATTATGTTCTTAAAGCAAATTTATATGTATATTCTGACACTAAATGTCAAAAAGTTATTCATTTATAGGCTTTTTCAAAATCACTTTTCTGCACGTAATCAGTCATCGTAAATGGTCATATAACACTGTATTTATATCATTAAATTCTGGTTCATATTTAATTGCGTATTTCTAATCTATTCTTGTACCTTAATAAATGGCCTATTTACTTTCACGTAAGAAAAAGAAATTAGAAAATTATTTCAGTGTAGCTAAATATTTTAAATACTATAACTTCATTCTTAGCCTGCTAGGTGACGTAGCTGGTTTGGCGCCGGGCTTGTAAGCCAAAGTTCGCGGGCTCTACTCCAGCTAAGCCGGTGGATTTTCATGATGCAGAAAATCAACAGCATTCATGTGGTGCAATTATACGGCATGTTAAAGATCCTCAGAGAACCTGTTTGGCTTGGACGCTTTCGGCAAAATTAAATTCCCTATAGTTAGATTCCACATCATCAAAGTTCAGGTGCCTCTTTCTGGTGAGGAAATTGGACGCCAAAATTACACTGTGACAATTGGTATCTACTTATGTGGTGACACACTAAAAAGTGTTACCAGCTTCCTAGGATTGTACTAGGTCTGCAATGGTAAAAATACCAATTCACTGCCCCATTTGACAAATAAAAAAAAATTCAATCTTACCTTGTACAGTTGCACATTAGTATAAGATTTCACGTATGACATAAAACTTATCAATGTCTATTTTTTTAAAGAATTAAGAAACTAATTCATAAGACAAGATTTTTAAAACTGTGTTTTGCTTTTTATAGTATAATTGAGTAAAGCATCTTCTCTTAAGGTATCCGACTACGTTCAGAACCATGATTTTGCAAAAGCGTATAAATGGATAATATTTATGATATTTAGTGTCACTTAGATTAGAAAGTGTATATAAAACTGTTTTAAGAATAGCATTACAATAAAAAATTATTTAAGTACAATATTTCGGCTAAAAACTAACTTAGAATAAACTTTTATTTCTTTTCAAAATGTTTTTCAAAATGTTCTCCTTTTGTGAAAAATGTTTATATTATAATAACATTTTGCCTGTATATAGCTCAGACCTCCGTACAGAGGCTCAACTAGAATTTTTGAAATATATAACTTAGAAGTGGGTTTATCCGTGTTTTACGACAACAGAGGGGAGAAATTTTTAGATAAAAAAGCCGATAATTATTTCAAATGATTGTAACTCTGAAAATAATGTGAATTTTTCAAAAATCATAGTTGAGCCTCTGTACAGATGGCTGAGCTATATACAGGCAAAATATTATTATAATAGAAGCATTTTTCACAAAATGAGAACATTTTGGAAAAAGGTTATTCTAAGTTAATTTTTTGCCGAAATATTGTATTTAAATAATTTTTTTTGCCAAAATGTGTCCTTAAAACAGTTATATACATGTATTCTAAACTAAGTGACACTAAATATCATGAAAATTATCCATTTATGCGCCTTTTTAAAATCATGGTTCCGAACATAAACCAAACTTTTTTATGGAAAAAGAAATTAATTGTCTTTTAATAATGGGGAAAAACAAAGAAAGAGTTCTTTTTTTGGACTGAAAATATTTATCTACCTCCGAATTCAAATGAAATATCATTTTTCTCCTACGCTATATTTCACATTGATTCAGTGCTATTTTTAACTCATTATTCAATTTGAGTGAAAATTGCGCCACCAAACGGTTTTGAACTCAGGAAGATCGAACGGCTTAATGCTAAGTAAGACTTCAGAGAAAAACAAAAGAAAATACCTCATCATTATTCAAACCCAAATGCTTGCGGCGGGGAAAAAAGGCGGAAATTAGAAACACATTATAAGCGGAATAAATTGATTTTGGCATTATCATCTCTTCAACGCCTGCGAAGCATTCTTAAAACAATGTTCTAATGCAAGGTTAATAGTGTTCTGTGTATTCCACTAGAAGATAGGCTGCGCATGACTTTGTTATAAGCAGCTTAAGGTTCGTTCGGAAAAGAATAACCAAGTTCAAAAGAAAAAAAAGACTATTCATGGATCCTATCTAAAAACTGCTGATGTATAAAGAAATATTTTACATCGTTAAAATTTTGGTATGTATGGAACGCTGAATAAAAGGAAAGTCTAAGCATTAAAAGAGATTTTGCTTAAAGTTGAGGTTTCTTGTTCTTCACTATTTGAAGTAGAATCTGATTTACAGGAACTATGAGTTCATAAAATTTCCAAAAGAAATTAAATGTTCATTTAATTTAAAAGAGAAATGAAATGCTAAGTTGAGTTCTTTTGAACTATGTTTGGAATATCTTATGATTTTGTTTCCTTGTTTTTTTTCTTTGTTTGCGAATACGTCAGAGCGTAAATTGGATTCTAAGTGCTATAATGAATGTAAAGTAGATAAATTCTGAGAAACATTCATTAGTTTTAAATAAAAGAAAGAAATGATTGTTCTTTTAAAAGAGTTAAACTACAGAAAACGAGTTTGATTGCAAAAATATTTTTAATTGCAATATTTAAACCAAAATTACGCTATTCATTATATGATGCTGTTTGCATAATATCATTTGACAAAGTACATTCCTTTTCTTATAAATTATTGGTTTGAAAGTGTTGATATGATACATAATTATTGCATGTATCATAGTTTCTTCCGTAAAAGAAAAGCTTCCATCATTTTGAAATAATAAACACTCAATATGAGCAGAATTTTACTTATCTTTTCCAATCTAGATTATTTTATTTATTTGAATACAATAACTTTATACCGAAAGAGTAACAATTTTTGCCTGATAATATTTTTGCTTCCATTTTTAAAGTATTTTCGTGTGTATTATATTTCAATGATTCGTTCTAAATGTTTTTAAATTTATAAAACATTTAAAAATACAGACAGAATCGGAGTTCGTTCAAGCAAAATCTTTCCTTTTTGGCTACTTTTTCAGATGTTCTATCATATACTGCATTATTATAAATACAGTAGTTTAAATTTGATGTGATTAGAAATTCCAAAAGGTTACATTACTTTTAAGACTTCCAAATGATTAGAAGGCAAGAGTAGAAAAGGTATTGCTTTAGCCTTTTTGTTTTTCTTCAAATCAACTTTTCTCTCTTTTGATGAAGGAATATCATTTACAAAGAATGAAGTGATTGGCACAGATTTTACTCTGTCTAACTATATTTTACACTTATGTTTTCCCCATATTAGCAGAATGAATCTTTAGTTTTTGTAGGTTATCTGAACGTATGAGTAGTTTTCGTTGTTCAATACCTATATACTCATGAAGTTTTAACTTTTAAACATATTATGTAATTTTAAAGAAGTCTTTAATTTAAAAGAAGTTATTTTAAAGAAGTATTTAAGCTTCCGTCTTTAAAATGCAATTTAGCACAATTTGTTTTTCTTCTGTTTCAAAGGTGTGGGCTAAAATAAGCAAAATCCTTGGTAATAACTATAACTGTATAACTATTCACACATAATGTAACGTGTTTTTTAGCACATATGGTTAATTATGAAATTCAAATAAAAATAATACACTTTTCTCCCCATACACAGAATGTTGTATGCTCTCTCTAACTCTTCTCGTATTTTAAAAAAGTTCCTTTGAAAATATTAAACATCGACACGCGTGAATCGACAGCATAAAAGAATTTTTTGAATAAAAACTTCTAAAAATGGACTTACCTCACAATTTATTAAAAAAATTGTTTCAGAAACTGTGACAAGTAATATATTGTTTATCACAAATTCTTCAGATAATTCTTACGCTTTCTTAATACACAACACTAATACAAATCCTTCATTTTAGGAATATGTTTTTCCTACACAGCAGTGAATGCATATTTGGATAAAAAAGAAGTCCACTTCCTGTCCACTTCACGAATTGATGACACTAAATCAGATTTCCAAGAATCCATCTAACATGACGTGATTAAAATCGTTAGTGGAGATTAAAACTCACTTGAAATATAATGCAGGCTTGGTAGTATCTGATAACAAACTTTTGGTATGAAAAAGTCATTTATTTTTAGAGTAGTTAACGACTAGTTTTAGAATAAAAAATGTCACGCCATTTGCCTCCAGTGAGAATTTATACTTAAACCACTTTCATTAAAAATCCACCCATATTTTACAGATGTCTAATAAAGAATTCAAGCTATATTTCTAAAGAGCTGTAGAATTATAATACGGAGAATAAAATATATTGTATACTAATTGGTCTTATCTTATTTACCCCAAAACAACTGGAATAAACGCAGACGACTGATACAGCACAGAAAAAGAGATATATGTGTATCTTTTTTTTATGTATATCTTTAAATATTAGATGAAATAAAAACTGAATTTTTTTCTAAAGGGAGAGAAACGTGTTTCACTTATTTTATTTATTTATTTATAAGATCGAAAATTCTGCGCCAGAGATGTTAATTCTGAGCTTCGTATTTAGTTAGAAATGATGGAAAGATATACAAAGTGCGTGTAACATATCTAAGCTAGAGGAAATTCTTTGGGCTAGAGCAGCGTTTCTCAAACTGTGGGGCGCGCCCCCCTTAAAGGGCGTGATAACTCTACAAGGGGGGGGGGCGAGCCTATTGAAAAGTCGAAAGCAAAAGGTTATTTAAAAAATTATTAATTTACTGAAAGTAAACAAACAAAATACTTTCTGATATAATAAAATATAGAATACATATTTACACTGATATAATACACTTATAAATGTATCAGTACAGTACAATGTATATTTTATTATTAATTTAACAATTCTAAGTAAGAACAAGTTTGATAACTATCCATGACCCTATGGGCTTGTATTAACACTTATCTTGATAATATGTACGGTTTATAATTAATTCCTTAACTGACGATTAAAAGTTACGCAATTCGCTCTCCAATGCCACCGTTTACCACTTAGACGAGCGTATTTTGATGTTTTTTTGCGAGGGAGGGGGAGGAGGAATGAAATAAGCAAAAATCCTCTGAAATAAGTAAATTCTTCGCAAACACTGTCAAGGTCTTTTTCCAAAGCCCTAGGAATAATTTTATGGATAGCACTGCACAGAAAAGGTCGCACTTTGGAAAGACGTATATATACATCCAGAAAATTAATGCTTTGGCTGAGTGAGGTGTTTATATACGTCGGTGACACATAAGAGATTAAATTCGTATTATAGCTTTAGTTTCAAAGTAAAGTATTATTGAATTCAATACATTGTTATTGTATGGAGGGGGGCGATGAAAATGATGATTGAATAGTGGGTCGCGTATATTGAAAGTTTGAGAAGCACTGGGCTAGAATATTCTTAATAGTATTTATTACACTGAAGCCCAGTGGTAGTGTATCACGCTTCCACACCACAGGTCTCGGAGTTCAAATCCCGGGCTGGGCAAGGTTGACTTAGTCTTTCATCCCTTCAGTGGGTCGATAAATAAGTACGAAGCTTTCTTGGGAACTTAACACTGGGAGTTACGCATCAGACTGACGACTTGACTGAAACATATGCACATGCACCCAGCGCCTAAGGTCACTTATACCGAGTTGGGCACAGTAGCCCTTGGCCCTCATGGCCTGTTACGCCACTGAGTTAAGTAATTTATTACATCTTGTTACACGGTTTTGATCCTTTATATTAGGAATAAAACTACTTTTTCCATTAATGCTGTAGTAGTTGATATAGAATATTCTATGCTAATTTTCTGCAATATTTTTGTTTATAAATATTTTTTATATCTTATTAAAATATGATATACTTGAAATCAAACATAAATTTAACAAAACATTATATAAAAAAAGGTTTTTCAGCCTTCCAAAATTGATCCCTTCTCAATTCAGATTATTATTTACATTTTAAGGAAGTTTATCGGGAAAAAAAATCTACGTATATTTCGGTGCAAAATATTTGACAAGGTTGAGTTTTATTAAAATGTTTGATAACTACATGTTTTCCTAAGCATTTGTTAGAATTTTTTTATTTAATATTTTTTTCTCTAAAAACTATACCTTAATCATATGGTAAGTATTAAAATTTCTGTTTTGCAAATTACTCTCTCTCTCTCTTAAAAACGGGCTAAATATCTGAACAAATAATGCTTTTTCACAAGTTATAAATTTATGATAACTGTTAATGTAGTTCCTTTATAATATTTATTACTGACTTTGATATTTCACATGGTAACATTCCAGTTTAATCTTTTATTATCGGAAAATTCTACGGATACATAAATTGCATCTTATAACAATCGGAAAAGCAACCTGAAAATTAATTTCAAAACTAAAGATAACATATAATAAAATTTTGTTTTCTGTTTTGAATGTGGCACTGTCTATTTTATTGAAAAACAATATTACAAAATTACTGAGAAAACTTTTACAAATAATTTTATATTCATACTATTTCATGTACAATGGAACACTACCTTCTGTTTTCAAAACATTAAGGAATTTAACAGGAAATTCCATGGTATTTCTGTGAATTTCTTAATATAGTTGTATAATATTTTTAACAAATTTCATTTTTCAGTAGAATAAAATAATAAGTATATCCTTCTGCCACAACTGAATAATAGTAACATTCTAATGTTGGCAAAATACTTTCCTAAAAAAACTATGCTTCCCAATTTTTTTCTATTCAACTATTAAAACTAGCATTCGGTTTAAAGAATCGAAAATTTATTACATTACGTCTAAGTTAATATATGTACAAAGGAAGAGTACTTAGACAGCAAAAATACATTTTAGTTGTGTTAGGAATAGAAAAATATTTGTGTTTAAATTCTAAATTCCACTGGGGCATAGAACGAAAAAGTGTTTTCAACATTTTCTTTTTTATTGGGGCTGCGTATTGGAATTTTAATCTTTGAAGACCAAGTACATTCCCCAGGAGCTGGTATCACTTTTTAGCTCGGCACCATATAGGCGATACCAATTACCGCAAGTAATTTAGATGCCCAGTTTCAACGCCAGAGGGAGGCATCTGATCTCTTAACGATGCGAACCTGTACTAGGATCTAATTTTGCCGGGAGCATCCAAGCCAACCAGACACACTCTAGAGATCCTTTACATGACGTATAATCATACGACACGACCGCTGTTGACTTTCTGCATCACGAAAATCCACCAACTTCGGCTGGGTTCGAACCCGCAACCTTGGGTGCAGAGGTCAGCGACAAATCAACCACGCTACCCAGCCGCCTATTATAAATGTATACTAATAGATATTCTTGATTTGTTTGATTTATTGTTTATTATAATATTGATCTTCAAAGCAACTCGAGAGTTATATCCATAGGCTTATTTGAGGTAATGGGGCTTAGATGAATTGACATAGTACAAAAAAAAATTCCTCTTACAATGCTTTCACAGAATCTTACTTTAAATACAGCATTGAATATGGGTTACAGTTTTTGATAAATGAAATTGAGATAAGACCTATGAAATATTTATATATCACACACACATAAGTTTTTGCATTGAAAATCAATATTTTGAAATATCTTAATGATTTATTTCTTTATTGAAATTTGTAATGCTGTTTGATACAACTTTATGTAAGATAAACGCGTATTAAATGACGAAAATGACATCAAATATGGCATTCATTTCAAACATTAATTTATCTAGTGTTTTATTGATATGTGCCAAATATATTAAACAGTAGTGTTCGAATAGCATTCTCAAAAAAATAGTAAATTTTTTAATTTTTTTTATCCGTATATGTACACATAGAGTGTGTTCAATTCTCTTTAACGTCGCTTTCGCTATTAAAAATAAAAAAAAAAGATTTTATTGATCTCTAATTTTTACACGACATTTAAAAATTAAGGGAAGATGGTAGGATTTACGCAAAAATTTTTAATTTAAGGATTTTCAAAATTTTTTTTGTTTCCTCCTATGTGTGTATACTATGTAAAACAGATTTCGTGCCCAAAATTTCATAAAAAGCTAGCCATTTATTTTTTTTAAGGAAAAAACTTAAAATTTGTGAAGTGATTTTAAAATGCTACTCCCCCTACAGAAGTTGACTTACATTTATGAAATTTGATTTACATGTTCGTCAAACTATGTATAACAAAAGTTGGTATGGGTTTTGAGATAACATGATTGGTATTCGTACAATACTTCTTTTTATGAATGCTTATTGAAAATTCTTTAAAAAATGTATAAATTATGAATTCAAATATTTTTTAAAAAATAAGCATTGCTTTGATTCAAAAATGCATACCAACTTTTGTTACATGTATTATTAGCAATAGGTAAAAAAAAATTCAAAACATTAGGCACAATAGAAAAAGAGCCTTAGCATTTTAAATGAATACAAACTAGTTATTTTATCTTTCTGAGATAAGTAAGTTTAAATTTTTGATTTGCCATAGGGATGCGAATAAAACGAACGTAAAAGCAATCATAATTCTGCGTTTTTCAATTTTAGAGCTTTCAAATTTTGTGAGGTTATAGAGAAAAAGTATATGCAGAATAATTTAGGCTATAAAAATTAGATTTGATTTTTTTGACCGATTTTTGTCATTTGAATCGTACTGTTTCCCCTTAAATATTTGATTGATAACTGTAAATTTTATTAGGTAACATTAAAATACAATTAATATATTATTTTCAATGAACTATACAATTTTTTGATTGGCTATCATTTAGATTTTTTATAAGAAGAGAATTTATTAAAGTCATTTTACGTATTTGAGTATCGTGAATTCCTTTGAGAATTATTTTAAGACTAATAAAAAGTATGTAAATTATCTTTGAAGAATTTTTAAGAGGTGCAGTTTAGTGTACTCTCTGTCTTGCTTTTTATCTGCATTTTAATTGCAATTAAATAAATTAATAAAATAAGATTTTCTTTTTTTCGCTTTAAATAAGTATTTTACTATTCAATCACATTTCAATTAAAATATACATTTTTGAATACCTAGGGAAAAAATATTTCCAATGAATTTAACTGAAAATCTTTTGAGTTAAGTTTTTTAACTCGAAATCAGGACCAAATATTTGAAGTTAATGTTTCGAAAGACTTGAATTTTCAAAAAAAAAAAAAAAAAATGTTATTTTTGACATTGATAATAGTATCTGAAATAAAATTTAAGCTACGAATTTGAGCTTAAAATGGAAGAACATTATAGAAATTTCATATCGTAATAAAACTATATCAAAACAAAGATACGTTTATCTGCAAAAGATGAAAAAAAAATAGACTTTATAATGTAATATAAAAAACCCCACACAATTAAGTATCTATAACATAATTTAAAACATTCTTCCAATAAAACATATTTATAAATTATTAGAAAAATGCTACAGACAAATTCAAAACAATATTGGGATTCCAACGTAAGGTGTGATATATATTAGATATTTACAATCTGAGTATAATTTCATATTAAAACAGGTGTGTTTGTAATATAATAAAACAACCTTATATACAAAATTTCTAATTTCATAAATTTTCAGAATTAAAATTAAGCACTCACCAAACAAATAAAAAACAATCGTTCGAGTCTGGCGGTCTTGCGACAACTTAGCGCACTTCTGGAAACCGCGCCTGTCTCAGTAGCAAAACATTTTACATAATCCAATACTTATCGAACAAGTCGGGGTCGAACGGTCAGTGACGAGATGGCGATAATCAAGCAATTATGTCTCAATTTTTCCGCTACTGTCCACTCTTTAGATCTTGTTTAGTGATAATATCTTCTGGTAAAAAACTGATCGCCAATCTGGCATCTCCCACGCCGCCTTGGCTATATTTTCCCGATCCTTTCAATGAGTCTTTTGTAGGTAAAAGATTGAAGTGCATTTGTGGACTCTCAGACTGCAATCTCATTTCGAGAGCATTGGTTGCGATAAAGCATTCACACTATTCCAGAGTCTAAATAGGGTTTATTTTGTCCTTTGATTTATTTAGACCTCTATTCAGTTTCTATAGGGCGTCATTGTTGTTGTTCATCCCTTCTTTCTTCAATAACGTTAATGGAGTGCATTTATTTACTTTGGATATTTCGTCACGCCAACAGTAAGGCTATTTTTAACTAAGTAACAGAAGGGTTTGCTGATGGAGGCTAGATGAATGTGTAATTCTTTAATTTCGTTCCTTGGGGAGTTGGGCGGGCTTTTATTAGTTTATGTTTGTGTGCGATGAAATTCTATTTAGCCAATTTGTTTGTGAAAGGTATAATGTGTCTTTTTGTTCCGTGTAGGTCTCGTAAAATATTCGTATTCTGTCTGTTCGTTTTAGATAAGATTCAGCATTTTGCTAATTAATTATTTTTCTTTCGAAATTTATTTAGAAGTGTATTTTTAGAAAAATCTAGTGCATCTTGTTTTTGTATGTCATTTCATTTTTTAGTGGTCGTAAATGTTTAGTAAAAATAGTGTTTATTACGAAACAGGACAAAAAAATATTAGCATTTTCGAATTTCGTTCAGGGATATTGAGTTAATTTTGGCTATGCAATACGTTTTAAAGAAATTATAAAAGAAAACTGTGCAATTTATCATTTTATGATCGTATAAAAATATTACTGTTTTGTTTAGTATATCTAGCATAGTTATAAACATTCTACAGATACAATAAAAAGGTTTCTACAGATATTCTATAAATGTTTTATAAAATCCTCTTAATCATTTTTATTAAATATCTTACAAACATATCAACACTTATTGCTCCCTTCATATTTATCGCAATTGATTTTATTCATACTTTACTTAAATCCTGCGTTTTGAATAGAAATATTTGTAACTTAAGAATTATAAATCAGTTATTCAATTTAATTCATGCGTTTCATAATATAGAAGAATTTAAGTTCTATTCCATTAATTAAAAGTTTTCTAAATGCAAATTTTGCAAAAAAATTTTTTGAAAAATTATTTTTTTCAGAATATTTTAAAATTATAAAAAAACTTTGTATAATCAAACAACTAATTGAAAACAACAAATAAGCAAAGAAATTATGAAAGAATACCTTTAAGAAGTGAATAAATCTGATTAAATTTAAAGAAGCTATTAATTTGAATTATTTTTAAATATTAAAAATTATATAAAAACTGCTTAAATAGTTCATGCACGAAAAAAATAATTAAAGTTAATGAAATTGAAAAGGTCTTTTAATATTTACATTTTAGTTTCAATATTTTAGCAAAGTTTATCACTGTTTATACGTTCTATTTACTTTTTCGTTAGTCTTTTAATTTATATTATTCTTTTTTGTCATGGATAACTTTTTATTGTTGCTATAAATATAACTACGTCGTACTTTATGTTACAAATGTATGTTTTTAATTTACTTTGGAGCAAAAAATCTTACGTTTAGAAACAATTAAAAATTTATTGATGTAAAATATTAAATCATGATGCTAAAAAAACCCAACAAAAATATATATAATAAAACAAATTCCCCCTTAAGAGTAAAAATTTATCGAAGCATTTGTATTTTTATGTGAGCATTTATACGAAAATTTAAAAATAATAACTTTTCTTTATAACTTTTTACAACTAAGTTTCCGAAAATTGAATAATGCTAAATTATTTGGGTAAATTATCATTTTATAATAATAATTATTATCCTCAACAAGAATTTTCATTTGATATGAAAGAATGGAACAGGCAATTAAATCTCCTTATATTTTTTCCCTGTGTAAAATTTATAATGTATGGCTAGAAATTGAAGTACATACTTGTTTTGCAGTCTTTGATCTCTTTCAACACACACATGCACACAACACACGCACATGTATCCCAACACTTCTGAACGAAACCTTATTTTTCAATCAGATTAAGAAAAAAGAATTAAATACGAATAAGTCTTTCCTCCCTAAGGTGAAATAGTATAAGTGAAAGACGATTTATTTGACATTGCTTATATCCTTTTACATGAAGATCAGA
>BMAV01023288.1:236961-283678 GCA_019973955.1 Trichonephila inaurata madagascariensis | reverse complement strand
AATGCCAGGCTGCATGTTGCCAAAATGTGCGTCGAGGTACTGGTCCGTAAAACGTGGGAAATCCTGGATCATCCAGCTTACAGTCCAAATCTGTAGCCTTGCGACTATCACATCTTTGGACCACTGAAAAAAACCTAATGGGTCAACGATTTCACTCCGACGATAACGTACAGGCTGCAGTTCAGAACTTGTTCATTGATCAACCGACATCGTTCTTTGCAGAAGGAATTCGTAACCTTCCTAATCAATGGGACTCCTGCCTAAGCATCATGGGTGATTTCTTTTAACAAACTTTATATGCATTTCATTCTTTGTTTCTATCTATGTATCTGTCTCATTTCTATCTCTACGTATCTCATGGAATCACTTTCATTTGAACTCCCCTTATACTACTGACAAGGAAAGCTGGTTAAAATATGTTGATCGCTTTACAATAGTTACATAAAGTTATGATATTTAATGTTTGAAAGATTTCTTACTTAAAGCATGTGAGTCTAAGACTTATTCTGAAACATTTAGTCGAAAACAACTTTAAAAGTCGTTGCAACAAAGAACAAAATATTTATTGATTTCATGAGTAATATTAACGGAAGTAGAAAATTCTAATTCATTAAATGAAAATAAAATTCTTTTTTATAAAGGATTTCAAAGAAACGCGTAAAGAGATTATGGTAAAAAATACGTTTCTCAAAAAGTACTTAGTTATAATGTATACAATTTTTTATTTATCTTTTCCCTCGAGCTCTGAAACACATTATTTGATGGCGATGCCCCCAGTTTTGTTTTGCTAAATTCTTGAAATCTTCTCTTCAAATACAAAACTGACCAAGCATAGTATGATTTCTGCTGTAAACACTGATAAAGAACTTAAAAGCTTCTGTTGTAAGTACAAGTGAATACCGACAGAATGTCAAGTCTTAAGGAGCTTCAAGTGGCTCAAGTCGCCGTAAAATATGAATACACTGATAAAAAAAAAGATACAGTTAAAAGGCACAGAGTGACTTTTATAAACAAATTTCAAGTGAATGATATTGGAGACATTAATTAACTTTAAAATTATACATTATTTTGCGGATAAAATGTTTATTTGTTGGGTGAATTTTTTTCTGTTTAGTTGAAATTATTGTATATTGTTTTGTTTTTTGTTTTAGATTTCTTATCTTTTAATAGATTGATATAAAAGTGTAAATTTTGAAACTTTTGAGGTTAGTTAATTAATATATTAGCTCAGTAAAACTTAAAATCAAATGATGCTTATTTTAAATATTATTGTGATGCCATTATTTTTTTAAGTGATTCTTAGACAGTTCTTCTTAACACACATGGATGTTTACTTTACAAGCTGAGTAAACTTGAGAGGAACAATTTTGGAATTGCTTTGAATTTCAATTTTTTAGAAATCTTATAATTAATTTAATTATGTTTTCCAATTTATATTTCGAATTCTTCGAATACTATTATATATACATATATATATACTAAATATGCTTGAAAACTTTTCTAATTTTGGAAATATTTAAGAAAAACAGAAAGAAAGAAAGTAATAATTTTCAAGTAGAAATAAAATATTTAAGAATTGAAAAAGTAAATACTAGATTTGTGTGTGTGTGTGGCAGTAAACTTCAGAAGTAATGTTTTAATAACCTTTATTGGAATTCTATAGACAACTTTGTGTTGATTAAGAAGCAATTTTTTGATTTATAATGGTGAAATTAACCAACTATATTCTGGCAATCCAATGCATGTATATTCAATAGTATTTTAAATCCTAAATATAAATAAGACTTCCCATCTCACTTAAAATAAGTTTATAGTCTTAAATAATTTAATAAGTTATAATTTATTTGTGTACGAAAATATAGTGATAACTATGTTTGCATTTGATAACGTGGAATTAATTTATTGATTTTTAATTTACGTTATACTTAGAATCAACACAAGGGCTACTGTCAACGTACCTCGGCTACTGAGTAACGGCTACTGAGCTGGCAACCACCTCTCCAAACTTCCATACCATGCCAACACATAAGTACTTTAAACCTCGACAGATTTATTATGCATCAGCCCCTTTACACGGAGATCGTCAGTTACTCTAAGATTCCAACCCGCTACTCGACAACGCCGGCCATTTAGAGCCGGTTTAAGCTAATAACGGGTCCTAGGTGTAGAAGATCTACAGGCTCCCTCTTGGCACTGGCTGATCCAAGGAAATTCTGGTTAAGTCCAGCTTATCCGAGCTCCGCCCCAAATGAAATGGATAAGCCTGCACTACGACTAGTAGTTCGCGATTATGATTGCTCGGCTCTACCACATCCACTTGATAACTTTGAAGTAAAGACAAATAAATAAATAAAAATAAAAAATACAAAATTCTTTAAGGAATATTTATGATGCTCTCGTATAAGTGATATATTTTCCACTGGTATAAAAATAATACGACTGAAAATATATGCGATTAAATATTATAATAAACTTTAAGACTTTAATTTGTCTAATCTGAAATTTATATTATTAACTTTGCTCTAAAGAATTAAAAAAAAAAATCCCCTATTTAACGATAGTTTTAACCATAAAATAAGTCCACGATGAATAGGTAATAACAAAACTCTAAAAAAAAAAAAGAAAAAAAGAATGGAAATTAATTTTCTGAAAAAAAATTAAAAAAAATTTTTAAAAAAAAAAAATTTTTGTAAAAAAAAAAAAAAAAAAAAAAAAAATTGACATCTTGTGTACATTTTAAAAGGTTCTAATTAAAAGAAAATATCATACACACATTTTTAATTGATTAGAATCTGAAGTCTTTTGTCTCAGTCAGCTCTAAAAGTCGTATCCCATAATGCGAATGACACAACAAACAACAATGTTTTTTAGCATTGGGTGAAATATTTCTTGTCACGTCGCTACGAAACGCATAAAAAATATCTGGATTGCATTAGCTGATTTTTTTTCTTCTTTTTACGCCACAAGATGCATTACAAGCCGTCTTATTTTTATCCATGCTCCCATCCCTAATGGAAGCTGAATTCTTTATCACTTTCGACCATCGTCACATCTGTCTGCGAACGGGAAAGGAATATGTATAAATCACTTTGTAACCATATATAGGATTTATCCGCCACTTCCGCAGGTAATACATTGCTTCTTTGGGCCTTTATGACGACGCTTATGGAAATATAGTGACAATTCTTCTTTTAAAAGTGAACTTGCAAGTGACCTTGAAAGCATAAGTGCAAACATCTAGTAAATACTCCTTTAATGTACTTTAAATTACATAGTATTATTCTCTCTCCGTTCCCCCGAAAAAAAAAAGAAAAAAATATGTTTAATAGGTTGGATCGCAGTTATATGGAGGCAGAAAATATTAATTCGGAACCTACCAATGCGGAGAAGATGAGAAGATGTTCTACGGCAGGGGCCGGCAAACTTTTAGCTGTGGCGAGCCAAAAAAAATCTATCAATATGATTCAGCGTGCCACGAAATAAGACATTTTTGAAACAATTAGATTCCAGCGGTAGTGTATGCAGAGTTAGAGAATAGAGGTCAATAATATATATATATATATATATATATATATATATATATATATATAGAGAGAGAGAGAGAGAGAGAGAGAGAGAGAGAGATTTATAAAGTTTTACTAAACCTTAATTTTGCATCATATAAACATATTTACTAACATAAAAATAAACAGCATAAAATATAACTATTTCTTCAACAAAAATTTAAAATAAAAATGTGCATACATTTATGCATATTGTACATATACATTATGTATTTTTAAACATATTTATTAAAATAAGAAATAAACATGAAATCTAAGTTTTCCCCTTCATTATAGTTAAATAAAAAAAATATAAATAAAAATTTGCTTTACTTTTATATCGTAAAAATCAGTGGTATAATGTGTAACTTTCAATTTGACACGATTCTGAGCATGCAATTGTTAAACAATTTCTTTGCGGACTCGTAATATTTTTCATATGAAGAAAAATTTTTTACTTAGATATGTAGAACCAAAAGCGGAAAGCAGTATACATGCAATTTTCTCTCTTCAAACAACTAAATCTCTCCAGCAATGATATTCAATAATTGACAAAATATCTGTAAATTTATCTATAGAGTTATCTTTTAAATTTTTTTCATAATTCAGTAAAATGTCCATAATTCTGAAGATATTTGCCAAATAAGTTGCATTATAAATTTATGAACTTCCATCCAATCAAAAATTGACAAATTTATAGTGTGGTGCAGCGCGCCACATAAAATTGTACTGCGTGTTATATGTGGGGGCTGCGGTAGCCCAGTGGTATAGGTATCGGATCGTGGCTTGCCTTGTCACGAGATCGAGCCCAGTACCACCGTGTAGGGCAGCGATGCACGTTAAATCTGTCGACAGCTAAAACGTCCTCCCGTTGGTGTGGTGTGGTAGTTAGGAGAGGGGGTGCCAGCTCAGGTGTCGTCCACGTCACTTGGCCGTGGTTCAAAATTGCGAGGTCCCTCACCAACAGCCCTCGTGTAGCTGAACAGTGCAACGTTAATATTCGCTCACTCACTCACGCCTGCTACTAGTGGCACGCGTGCCATAGGTTTCCGACCGCTGTTCTATGGTATGGAGACAACGGGAAAAATAATTTTAAAATTTAACATTACCCCAAAGGGGTTGAATTGTCGAAAAAAGGGAAAAAGACTTTTAATTTTGGTTAGATGGATATTAAACTCAAAGTAATAAATTTTTCTACAATATAAATAACCAAAAGCGTTGAAAATTGATGAGGGAGTACTGAGTGAGTAATGAATAATACAATGTACAGTGCAAAATTTCAAAACCCCAGCTCTCTTTCCCTGCACCGGCGCATCAGTCCAATCTAAGCTTTCTCCATCTTCTGCCTTGTCATGTACTGTAATTTCGACAATTCTATTAAATAGCTGACTTCTCATCGCAATAAATGTTTAAAAGTACCAAAATACCTTATTTTCTTTAACAAAAATTTCTTCTACTTCTTACCATAAAAAAACTCAAATACCTAAACTTCATTCCCCTTGTTGCAATATTTAAGACAAAAATTATTTTTTTTAATTTCATTTTTTTACCTTTATATACAAGTACCAAAGAACATCAATCCACATAGGTTTTAAAATTTTAAAGGAGGATTTTCGATTCACCCTAGTGTTTAATGCTTTGTGACAGGCTCACGCGTCTTTTCATTAACATGTCCTTTGGGTTCTTTGGGGCCAGAATTAATTTCAACTCTTTTCCAACCAAACCAAGAAGTAAAGCTTGAATTAAAGATGCAAATTAGGAAGCTTTTAAATATCAGAAGTTAGAGTAAGCGGTGTGGCACACAATTTGGAGAATGTTAAGATAGTCTGTGATTCAATTGTGAAGTGACAGCCAACACGGAAGTTATTCCTAACATAGAGCCATTAGGTCATAGTGCATACCATTGCACTCCAGTAAAGACGCAACTTCCATTAAGATTGGATCGGTAGATTGAAATTAAGGTAGGATTGACTATTTAATATTAGGATCTGTGATAGTATTGGAATTGAGTTTAGATGAGTTAGTTATTGATAGTGGTCCGGGTTAAGTTATTTCGGTATTATCTATATTGTGTGTTTTGTCATCGTAGATTCTCTCACATATATTATTATTATCTAATCTGTTAGATGTTTAAGTTTTAAGATCTTAATAAAGTCAAATTAAGATCATGGAAACTTCTGGTTCTTTCGTTATCCCTACACTTCTAGCTCACGCTGATAATCAAGGAGAAGAGCACCCTAGGGGGGCAACTTCACTGCTTAAAACATGTAAAACACGTGATTAAAAAAACAAATTGCTAAAAAGTATTTCGTCGTCCCGGTAATTGAGTAATCATGCTTGTTGTCGGTGTGTTTTTTGTCAAGTCGTCGATTCTAGCCCTGAAGCTACTAAAAACTCATCGTGTAGAAGCGCTGATTCCATTAAATCTATCAAAGCTCAAAATTGTCACTTGACCGTGGGTCAGTGTTACGAGGTTCAACGCTATCAGCCCTCGTTTTGCTTCAAAGCGTGATTTTAGTAAAACAAAATTAATCAACCTCTCAGAGTTAAAAAGGATTATCTGCTGATACTTTTTTTTTATTTAATAGCTATTGCAGTAATGAGTAAAAGTTTTGCCTTGTGACAATATATGGTGATCATTGACTTTTATAGAAATATAGTAATAGCTTATTATTTTTTATTTTTTGAAAATGTGCATTTTTAATCTTGAAAGCATACTTAAAACGCAGTTAAAGAGTTCATTTTATATTATGTTTTAAATTATATTGCGTAAAATTCTTTTTTTAAAAAGTAAAAGAAAGATCGTAAATGTAAATTTGAATTATACTCGTATAAAAAAAATCATAATTTTAAAAGCATTTAGTCGAGTCAATAAAAATTATGTGTATGAATTTGAATTTTTTTACTTTCTGTGATCAATGGTTGTCATGGTAACTCAAAAATATTAGTGTTTTTTAACTCAAAATTGTCATTCACTAAAAATTTCAAAGTGAAGTATGAAAATAATTTTTTAAACTTAATGCATTGCAAGCATTTGAATAAGATAATTTTTTAAAATGTTAAATGTTAATGAAGTAATTTTATCTAAATTGTATCATTAATCTTGAATCCATAAGTTTTACGTTAGGGCAATATATCAAAAAGTGCCGACAAAGTAAGCCTGGTAAACACTATTTAACATTAAAAAATTATTTTATTCAAACTATATTCTCTAACTTTATTTTTATTTGAAATGAATTTTATTCTTTTTGTTTCTTGGTTTTACTTCACTTTTTTAAGTTATATTTGCAAATTTATTCAAATGTGAAGGAAATAAAGCTACTTTTTGAAATAAACTTTGTATTTTTATTTTAATGTCTATTTTAGCTTTCTTATACATTGACGGTATTTTTTTTCTGACATTAGCATAAAGTATTGAAGCTATTAATATTTTATATTGCCCAGTTACTAACAAAAGGCAGAAATGAACTATACATTCTCATTCTAATATTGGCTTATAACAATTTTAATATTTAGTATTTAAATAATTTTTATAATTAATTATTTTTATTTTCTAAATTATTTTACACATAAATTTATTTTATTTATGAATATAAATGAAATAATTTATTTAAATAATTATATTTTTAAAATTGATCTTATGACCTTTTTTTCCTTTACCTAAATTACTCATTACTTAACTTGAGTAAAAATTTAGCTTTGTGATAACTCCTTAAATTTCCAAATCAATACAAATAATGCAAATTTACAAACCATTAATAACAGTTTATATTAATGCATTACTTATATACATCTTTCTTGAGAAACATTGAAATGCACATCTTTGAAATATTCTGTAAGAACTTAGTATTTAATCATACATTTTTCAATTTGTAAAATATTTAAACTCGTAAATTCTAATATTTTAATAGTTATAAATAATAATTAACCATATTACGTTATTTTTAATTTTCTGATAATAGCGACTCTAAATTCAGTTTAAAATTAAAAAGTTACATTGTTGAAAAGCTTTAAAAACATTTAATTTGTAATAATTCGAAAATAAATTGTAGTTTCTCTTATAAATGGTATAATTATACATTTTTAGTTAAGAGTATTCTTTTTACAGTCAAAAGCGTTAAAGATATGGTTAGTTAAAGTAATGCTTTGGATATCTCTTGACAATATATACAGTAATGCAAAAATTAATATACTTAAAAATAATAGGGATACACCATATTTATTTTTATAGATCCACCTTGAAGGCTCTAGGACTTTATAGAGAGATATTTCATGGTGTGGAGAACTCTTACACACTATAGAACACTTCCACACGTAGAATAGCCAAACATGTCCAGCAAATTCCTGAAAATTTTGCGACAATTCAGAATTAAACAACATTTAACGTAAGATTGCAATTTTTTAAAAAAATATTTTATAATATTTAAAATATATCATTGTCAGTCTTAGCTTATGCTTTACACAGTGGTGTGTTTCCATCGCCTTTTATCAATGAAGATCGATTTAAGCATTTTAACTCCCTGCGAGTGTTCATTATAACGCAAAATAATAATCCTCCACAAACATTGTGCGTCTAATCTAAAATTGCCAGTTAATTAAATCTTTCTCTTCATTCACAAAAGTCTCTAAACAAGATGACAGGTGAAGCCTTTAATAGATAGATATAGCGATAGACATTAGACAATTTCATCGAATTGGTTTCGTTGAAGGCGAGTTATTTGAATTTTGGAATATATTGCCGAGAGGGTTGATGTATTGAATCAACCCTCCAAGGAATTTATAATTCGAATATCACATAAAGTATTGATATAATACACTCTGTCGTTATGTTCCTGTCACGTTCATCAGTATTAAAATATTTGAATAATTTCTCATTAGTTCAATGCGTGGTATTTTCATTTGAATATATGATAGGATTAAGATTGTAATTCAGTAGCAGCTGAAGTAATATGAACTCTAGAAAATAACATTTTTCCAATGAATCAACAATAAATTCTAAAATACTGATAGCATTTTATTTTTTAAGATATGTGTGTTTTTTTTAAATTTGAGCAAAGCTATTGATTTCTTAAAAAAATTCTTTTATTTAGAGTTGCTTCAAAGTTAATTGAATATTTAATAGTACATAGCATAAAAATGCGAAACATGATGAAAAAAGTTTTGACTCGTTACAGAGAGTTATTTTAATAATTCATTTTAATCATACCAATATTTTGAATGATTAAAAAGGGTAAAAAGTACAATAAGTAGTATAATTATTATTGTACTTTTCTTCTTAAAAGTAACTAAAACTTCTGCAACATATTTTTAGTATTCATTGCACACATTTGAATAATCGTAAGAAGATAGAGCGAGTCATAGTTATAATCAATACATTTTTTCCATCATTGAATATGTTTCTTTTCTCTTATTTTGCTCTGTTTAAGATAATAGTAATCTTCCTTCTTAATTAAATATAGAATAGTCTTCAAGCATATTTAAATATGTTAATATTGCAAAATTTATAAAAATATTTAACAAATTTATTCATTTTTTGATTTTTTTGTTTCAAATAATACAACTATAAATACTGATAAAGCTGTTACACTTCAATTGCATACGTGAAAATGCATTAAAATTCAATGGGGCAAGTTAAATACTCAGAGAAAACTTCGAGAAAGGCTAAAAATGTTTCTGTCAAATGCAAAATTACCATTTCCGGATATTGGTAACAGGTAATAGAAGGATGGTGTAACCCTCATACTATTTATCCGTAGTTATTTTAGCTCAGACCATATCTACTTGCAGATACTTTAAGGTATCTGACTACGTTCGGAAACGCGATTTTTCAAATGCGTACAAACGAATATTTCTTTAATATTTAGGGTCATTTAGATTATAATACAAGTATGAAATTATTTTAAGAATATTATAACAATTAAAAATGATTTGAATGCAATATTTTGGCGAAAAACGAGCACAGAATTATTTATTTTCTATAAATATTCTTCTTTTATGAGAAATGCTTCTGTAATGATAATATTTTGCCTATATATAACTCAAACCTCTATACAGAGCCTGAATTAGGATTTTTGAAATATATAATTTAGAAGTGGATTTATCCATATTTTAATACATCATAGTGGAGAAATTTTAACAAAAAAACACTGCCAATTATTTCAGTTAGTAGTAACTCGGATAACAATGTGAATTTTTCAAAAGCCGTATCTTAGGCCCTCTGGAGAAGTCAAACGTCATGCTTATATATATAAGCAAAATATTATTATTATAGAAGAATTTTTCATAAAAGGAGAATGTTTTGAAAAAAGGTTCATTTTCAAGGCTAAGTGCATTTCTTGCCAAAATATTGCATTTAAATAATTTTTTTTATTGGAATATTATTCTTAAAACAATTTTATAAGTGCATTCTAATCTAAGTGATATTAAATATAAAAAAAAATATTCGTTTGTACGCTTTTGCAAAATCACGGTTCCGAACGTAGTAGGATACCTTAAAATAAGACTGTTTGCTCGTAGATATATATAATTTCAAATTATCTATTTTATAAATTACTTTAAAATATTTTACAATGAATATTTTATATGTTTTAAGCATAAAAACTAATTCTTCGCCGTAATCAAAATTCCCTGAAGAAAAGTATTCGAACGATTCATTTTATACATCATTATAATAGCAGAAAGTAAAATTTCCCAACCCGCTACTTTTTCACACATTTATGATGTGAAATATGGATCTACGATATAGAAATAAATAGTCTCTTTTGACGAGCCATATATAATTATCATATTTAATTCAATGATGAACAATTTAACTGTAAATCGACATCATACACACATTCGTTTCTTTTTTTCCCCAAAATGTCATTCAAATGGAGTGTGATTAATAAGTTCGATGGAAATGACAGCGTGTCTTGATAAAATTGTGTTGCGAAAGCCTTGGATCAATATTCTCACCAATAAGTTAATTTTTCTTTCGCATGATTAAAGAATGATTATTCTTTTTATGTATTTTTGTCTTTGTCGTTTTTGAAAAGAATGATTGAGATCAAATTGAAAAGACAGCTGAGTGAGATCGCGTTTAAAATAAGCAATGAATTATTTAAATTTACTTTTTTTTACAGAGTGAAATATCGTTTTCAGTTAAACTTCGGATCGTTTGTCATTAAGAATGAATCGATTTGGTTCGAATTAATATTGTGGAACTTTTTGAAATATTTCTAGTATTTCTTTCACACATCGGAATAGGATTACTTTGCGTTTTGTCAACGACCTAGGAGGAACAAGGTTACTCGTTAGACAATAAAAATATTCAATAATTTTCATGAATTGCATATTTAAAAAAATTGGTTATTAAAATATAAAGTTAATTCCAATTAATAAGCAAATATTATTTCTTTAAAAGTTACTCATTTCTAAAAAACAATACCGGAGAATAGAAAATATAGTCTTCAGACAAAGGAAGTCCTTATTATTTTAAGCAATTCTAATTGCATCTACAGATAAAGTTGATTGATAAGCTAAACTGTGTTGGTAATAGAATACTAAATTAACTTAATTATCCCAAATAATTAACTCCGAAAAGATTTTACTCAATTTGCGTCTGTTTCTAATGGTGAAATTAACATGAACTTCAAATTTTGTATAATTCTACTAAAAATTTCTGAATTAGAGAAGCTTAAAATCTTATAAATGTCGGATATTTCTGAATGTTCTAAAATTAAAAAAATGTGTCCCTCAACCATTTGTCGATAAACAATTATCAATTCATTTTCAAAATTGTTTACATTAACTGATAAAGAATTTTATTCAATTCCAAAAATATAAAACAATCTAAAAATATTAATTACTGAAATTTTCGAAAAAAAGGTGTAATGTAATTCGCTAAATATTTGATTTTTATCTTTATTGAAAGCTTTAAATCTCAAAACAGTATTATCAAAACAGCATTATCTACTTTATTTTATAAAATATTGGTAAGTTTCTGTAATGAAATACTTTTATTGAAAACTAAATGTGCTTTTTTAAAAGTAATTTCTAATCTTTTAACACTATAAGCTAGTTTCTTTTCTTTCTTTTTGAGTTTTTAATAGTAACATACATTTAGACCAAATGCGATAAAAATAATGGTAATTTTTACGCTTCGTCCCTTTTTTTCTTTGACGTCCCTACCTAAAAATTACATAAAATAGGATGATTTACTTAAGGTATCCGACTACGCGTTCGGAACCGTGATTTTATATAAAAAATGAGCATACATGGATAATTCTCATGATATTTAGTGTCACTTAGATTATAATACATGTATAAAATTGTTTTAAGGACATTTTGACAAAAAAAAATTATTTAAATACACTATTTTGACAATAAATTAACTTAGAATAAATTTTTTTCAAATGTTCTCCTTTTGTGACAAATGCTTCTATTATAATAATATTTTGCCTGTATATAGCTCAGACCTCTCTACAGAGGCTCAACTAGAATTTTTGAAATATATAACTTAGAAGGGGGTTTATCCATATTTTATGACAACACAGCGGAGCAATTTTAAGAAAAAACCGACAATAATTATTTAAATTGGTGGTAACTCTGAAAATAATGTGAATTTTTCAAAAATCATAGTTGAGCCTCTGTACAGAGGTCTGAGCTATAAACAGGCAAAATATTAATACAATAAAAGCATTTTTTACAAAAGGAGAACATTTGGAAAAAAGGTTATTCTAAGTTAATTTTTTGCCAAAATATCGTATTTAAATATTTTTTTTTGTCATAATGTCCTTAAAACAATTTTATACATGTATTCTAATCTAAGTGACACTAAATATCATGAAAACTATACATTTATGTGCTTTTTTAAAATCATGGTTACGAACGTAGTCGGATACCTTAATCAGAAAATTCACTTTTTTAAGTATTTGATTATGGTTCCAAAAAAAAAACCAATCTTTTTAATACAAAAAAAGTAAAAATATTTTGTGATTTGAATATTTATGTGAACGTTTTTAATATAAATTTTATCCAGTATCTTACAGAAGGGTGGGGTTTGGAGGCTCAAACCCCTCCCAAAGACCAACAGTCATAATTTTTAGAATAAAGATTATATCTCGGTGCTTTCATCTATGTTTTTTAAAGATGCATCCTCCCATGAAAGTAGTATGTATGCGCCACTGATTTTATCAAGTACTACTTAAGTTCTTATCGAGTTTTAAATCACAATATTCACTTGAGCCTTATGGAATAATTTTTTAAAAAAAGCCAAAACTTAAAAATATTCTTCTAATATGTTTGCATTTTTCAGGACAAATCTAATTACTGCTAGATTCTTTTATTGCATTTCCTGTAAAATGATAAGACATCCGGTAACGAAGATCTGTTTTCATCAGTGTTATTTTAATCATCTTCCAGACGATGGCTCGTTTTACAAGGTTAAGATAGTTATAATTAAACCAGGGTATATATAAATTTGTAGGACAGATTTTGCTACGTAGAATTTAATTTATAAAAAAAGATCTATTTCTGATGAATATAGTATATAAATTATTTTTTATCTATTGCTGTAAGCAGATAATTTGAATCCGAATTAATTTTAGCCAGAAACGTTAACGAATTGTATTATAAAATACTATTATTTTCTGGTTTTTCTTGATAAGGAACTGTTTTAGCAAATGATACTGTTTTAAGAAGTATTTATTTATGTATCAATAACTGATAAATCTGAAAATCTAGAAATAAAAAAAATTCGAAATTTTGAGTATCAAAATTTATTGCTATTTCTAATGTAATAAATATAACAACAAGATATAATCTAACAATAAAATAAATCATTAAAGGTCAGATTAATTTACGTATAAAACGCTTTAGAAAGTGTTAACTCGTCGTTTTTAAGGTATCCGACTACGTTCAGAACCGTGATTTTGGAAAAGCTTATAAATGGATAATATTTATGATATTTAGAGCTACTTAGAATAGAAAACATATATAAAATTATTTTAAGAATATCATTACAAAAAAATTATTTAAGTACAATATTTTAACGAAAAATGAACATAGAATGACTCATTTTCAAAACATTCTCTTTTTATGAAAAATGCTTCTATTGTAATAATACTTTTCCTGCATATAGCTCAGACACAGAGGCTGAACTAGAATTTTTGATACATATAACTTAGAAGTGGATTTATCCATATTTTACTCCAACAGAGGGGAGAAATTTTAAGAAAAAAACGCCGATAGTTAATTCAAATGGTTGTAACTTTGAAAATAATGTAAATTTTTCAAAAACCCTAGTTCAGATTCTCTAGAGAATTCTTTACTTTAAATAAGCCAAGTGTTTTTATTATAGAAGCATTTTTTATAAAAGGAGAAAGTTTTGAATAAAGGTTATTCTAAGTTAATTTTTTGCCAAAATATTGTATTTAAATAATTGCTTTCGTCATAATGTCCTTAAAACTATTTTATACATGTATTCTAATCTAAGTGACACTAAATATCATGAAAAGTATCAATTTATGCGCTTTTTCAAAATCACGGTCCCGAACGTAGTCGGATACCTTAAAAAGACATGAAAATTTAATATTTCTTTTTAAAGATAAGTATTACTTTCGTGAATATATCTTCCATAAGCTTTTGTCGCCCATAGGAAACAAATAATATTCCTAAAAATGTTGAAAGGTTATATAATACAACGTCATATTCGCAATATAAGTTAATTTTTAGATTAAAAAAAGTTTTTCTTGATGCTGTAATAAATTTTTGACGTAGTTAAGATTATCTGCAACAGATGGCGAAAGGATATTTTTTAAATTTGAAGTACTTAAGACATGTAAATTACAGTTTTATAATTTGAGCAATGATCCTGAATCGTTGTATAATTCGTTGGAGTTGGTCTACCGATAGACAGACAGGGGGTAAATTTTAAAACTTTTTTTATTAACAAATTTCACTTGAAATAGAACATACACAATTTTAGTAATAAAATATAAACTTCTTACCTTTGATATGAAATGTAAGCATATGTTTGCCTTCAAGAAAGGAAAAGTATGTTTAAAGTTAATTTAATTCTATTTTTAAAATAAAATTTAATGTTTTTAAAGGGGTTTATTCTTGATACACTCACACACTTCGATTAACGTAGACATTTTATTTTGTTTATACAACAAGAATGTCCTATCCATTTGTAAAACAAATTATATGTAACATCAAGATGAAAAAAATAGGTTCATTTATTTATTCAATTCCTACTATTAGGTCAAACTCTCTATATATTTATTTATCTTGGTGGAATTTTCAATCGTTGATAAAATACATTTTAAAGCACTCAATTGAGCTGAAATTTTATATACATAATCATTTTGGATGACAATACAATAATTCAATTATAATTAATAAAAATCAATTGATTAAAATAAATTATTTAAAGAATTACAAATACAGCCACGTTGGCATCAGTTTCGGCGACTTAGCTTGGTGACTTGTGTCAAAACTTGAAAAGATTTTTTCCCCACGTTTTAAAGTATTCAGTTGAACTGAAGTTTTAAAGACACGATTGTTTTGGATGACAATACGATACGTTAATGATAATTAATAAAAATTATTTATCACTTAATGCTGTGATTCTGTCACATGTATATACATATTTATATTGATTGTGTAACTATTATTTAAAAGTTAGCTAAAATAAAATCTTTCTTTGTTGATTTAAGTAGGAATTGACTTAATTTTTTTTTATATTGCTTGTACATTGTTTAACTTTTTTAAATCACTTTCTCAAAAATACTTCTTAGTCAAGAAAAAATTACCTGATATCCTAGTAAATCAATATCAATATTTTTTTATTTAAATATTTAATTGACTACCAAGTACACCTAATATATTTTTAAAATCAACTCATTTCACAGCAAGCATTAAAAAGACTACAAAACTTAGAATTGAAAAATGGTAACAAACTGTTCTCTGTTCCCATTTGTTAGAACATTAGCCTCTTCATTAAAAGATTTGATCTTTTCGGAATAATTTATAACTCTATTATTATGCTAAAACTTTTCTCGTTTTCTTTTGAATATATGACAAACAGGTTGCACTGTTTCTAATTTACACTTCGCGCTGAGAACTGAAACTTTATTTTTTTGCTAGAGAAGATGAATTTTGACTTCTTTTGGAGATAAACTTATTCCTCTAAATCACTCTCGTGTAGCTGATGGTTTACAGCGAGTAAACAAGCCAGACGGATTCATGTTCGGTTTGTAATGGAAAGAGAATGCTTTTTTATGCAGATTTCCAGCTACTTCTATGAATATTTTAGCTCGAAAGAAGGGAAAAGGAGATTTGCGAATGAAGGTCAATTATTCACACTCTGAGAAATGTCACTCTTTAGATCTCGAGAAAAAGTGGTTGGAATACCAATCCGATTCGAGCGCCATTTTGAAGAAATCCGTTCTTCATAATGTTCTGATTGATCTTTGAGGGAATTTGTCCAATAGTAGCCTGGTCATGGAATGGGTGATAAATAATAGGAGTTAACTAAACTATTATTATTTAGCTAAAATTTCAATACAAAAATCAAATTTTGTATCAGTTTGCAGTGGCCTTAGTAACTTAAGGGGACATGGTACGATTTACACTAAATTTTTTAATTTAAGGTATCCGACTACGTTCGGAACCGTGATTTTAAAAAAGTGCATAAATGGATAATTTTCATGATATTTAGTGTCACTTAGATTAGAATACATTTATAAAATTGTTTTATATAAGGACATTTTGACAAAAAAAATTATTTAAATACACTATTTTGGCAAAAAATTAACTTAGAATAATCTTTTTCAAAATGTTCTCCTTTTGTGAAAAATGCTTCTATTATAATAACATTTTGCCTGTATATAGCTCACACCTCTTTACAGAGGAGCAGCTATGATTTTTGAAAAATTCACATTATTTTCAGTTACAACCAATTGAAAAAAATATCGGCGTTTTTTTCTAAAAATTGCTCTCCTCTGTTGTCGTAAAATATATATAAACCCACTTCTAAGTTATATATTTCAAAAATTCTAGTTGAGCCTCTGTAGAGATGTCTGAGTTATATACAGGCAAAATATTATTATTCTAGAAGCAGTTTTCACAAGAGGAGAACCTTTTGAAAAAAGATTATTCTAAGTTAATTTTTTGCCAAAATATTGTAATTAAATAATTTTTTTTGTCAAAATGTCCTTAAAACAATTGTATACATGCATTCTAATCTAAGTGACACTAAATATCATGAAAATTATCCATTTATGCGCTTTTGAAAAATCACGGTTCCGAACGTAGTCGGATACCTTAAGGATTTTCAAAAATGTTTTGGCTGTCTCCTATGTGTGTATGCTATGTGTTAAAACCGTTTTTGTGCTCAAAAATTTATAAAAAGCTAGCCATTTAATTTTTTAAGGAAAAAAACTTAAAATGTGTGAAGTGATTTTAAAATGCTACTCCTCCTACAAAAAGTTACGTACACGCATGAAATTTGATTTACAAGTACCTCAAACTATGTATAACAAAATTTGGTATGTGTTTTGAGATAATATGATTGGTATTTGTACTGTACTTTTTATGAATGCTTATTGAAAATTCCTTAAAAAATGCATAAATTCTGAGTTTAATTATTTTTAAAAAATAAGGAATGTTTTGATTCAAAAATGCATACCAACTTTTGTTACATGTACTATTAGCAATTGGTAAGAAAAATTCAAAGCATAGAAAAAAAAAAGCCTTAGCATTTTAAATGAAGACAAAATAGTTATCTTATCTTTCTGAGATAAGTAAGTTTAAAGTTTTGATTTACCATAGGGATGTGAATAAAAATGAGTGTAAAAACTATCATAATTCTGCGTTTTTTAAGTTTTGAGCTTTCAAATTTTGTGAGGTTATAGAAAATTATATAAAAAATAATTTAGACTAAAAAAATTAGATTTGATTTTGTCAGTTGAATCGTACTGTGTCCCCTTAATGACCATAGTCACAAACTTGTGGATGAAGTATCACGAGTTCTATCCTGTTACACTAAAAACTCGCCGTGTAGAGGGGTTGATGCTCGTTATATATCACTCAAAGTTCTCACTTTGGCGTAGTGTAGAAGTTGGGAGAGTGAGGTGCCAACTCAGGCGACGTCCTCATCACTTGATCGTGGTTCAGAAAAACGTCGATGTCGAAATCTGTCGAAGCTCAAACGTCCACCCATTGGCGTGGTGTGGAAGTTAGGAGAGGAGGTGTCAGCTCAGGTGTCGTCTTCACTTGACTATGCTTCAAAATTACGAGGTCCGTCGCCAAAAGCCCTCGAGTAGCTGACTAATGCGATATAGTAGCTGAATAGTGCTCGAGTTAATATTCAGTCACTCAATCATTGAAAATACAAGTGAGCTTTACAGTATCATCATCTCCATTCTAATATAATCCTAATAGTAAACAAATTGGAGACAGTCGAGTTTATTTTAAATATTGTTGCGACTGTGCATAACTTAGTATACATCAAAGTTCTCACTCTTGTTATACACATTTAGGAGAGTATTTTAATATTTTTCAGAATTTGAAGGACATGGAAATTTTATTTGTAAGTATTGTACAACTTTTTGAAAAAATAAGATAAAAAAATTATTACAAATTCGTAAAAAATTAATTAATTGAACGCTGTATGAGATGAAAGTTTAATAAGTTCTGCACCTGCATATTGGCGAAAAAGTTTTTTTTAATCGTCAATTTTAATCACATTCTTAAATTCGGAGATGTTAAAAGCCCAGTATTTTTGTAATATAGAAGAGCATTTGTATTAAATATTTCTCAAATAATAATTATATAAAAAATAAATGCTTTTTGTGTTCAATACATTCAAGTTATTCTCCTTTCATTTAATATTAGTAGGATCTTCGTAATTGAACACAACTGCTGTTCATAATCAAACATAATACATCAAAACTCAAATTATGAAAAAATTGATTGCTCCCAGTGGTTCTAGCTTTATTTAATATTCGCTTATATCACGCACGTTGTCGTGTATAAATCTATCAACGATATATTTTTGCCTAGGTAATTGACAAATATATATCCATACATTACGTTCAATCAATTTCTTAATTGCCTACCAACAGAATTTTTGATGAGATTTTGCTTCTCTTGATGTCCAATTCACTTATGACTTATTAACACGATTCTGTAATTCTTATAGAACTTCCTATGTTCGTAATTTTTGACAGACTGTATATTTTTTCCGTTTCTATACATAAAACATCAGTCCTTTGTTCCATCAAAGAAGGAAATGACATTTTGATACTCTTCGTGATTATCATTAGACAGTTTCAATTATTTTTCACAAAACTTACGAAACGATATTTTTTTTTGTTGAAAAACTTTTAGATGCAAGAGCTGACAATATTATTGATACCCTAGTAAACTTCGTGGCAACGAACAGTTGTCAGAAATCAATCACCGGTGGCAAAAGATACCGAAATGCCCTCAGGAAAAAAGTGAGTCGATCTCAATGCCAGGTACACACATAGTGATTGATTTTCCGAGTTATTTTTTATTTCTTGAGTTTTTTTCCCCCTCTTTCTTTTCCGTATCGTTTGATTTTCGTGCGAGTTTCTTCTTTTCAGAAGAGACAGCGTACAAAAACAAAATGCCAACCATGTTTGGACTACTTCTTTAACGTCAAAGGAAAAGTTTATATAGCGGTTTTCTCTCTTTTTGTTGTTGGTATAGTATGTTTATACGAGTGGAAGTTTCGGTAACTAAAACATTTTCTAGTAGTAAATATCGACATCTTCCAGTGTTTGACGTTAAGTAGCAATTTAAAACGCATCTATATATATAGTGGAACATAGGCAGCTGAAGAATTGGAAATAAATGGCCTTCTTGTGTGAAGGATGGGAAAACCATTACAGCAATCCAAATTTTTCGCAGAAGTAATAGTCTCTCAGAAAGTCTTGATAGAAACTGAAGCAGATGTTGCACCAGAATGCTTTATGCTCTTTCGAATTTCCCGAAGTTTTTATTGACATTTCCATAGTGAATGGAAGAGAGCTACAAACATTACGAGCAATAGAAGTGATTTATTCAAAAGTTTATAATAAATAGTGGTGCATATTCGATCAATTTAGATCAATAGACATAAAGAAACTTTTCTCTATAAACGTCTTTTAATTGTGTACTAATGTATGAAACTAATCGCATTTTAAGGTATCCTACTACGTTCGGAACTGTGATTTTGCAAAAGCATAAAAATGAATATATGTATTTTTTAATATTTAGTGACACTTAGATTAGAGAATACACGTATAAAACTGTTTTAAGGACATTATGACAAAAAAAATGATTTAAATACAATATTTCGGCCAAAAATTAACTCAGAATAACCTTTTTTCAAAATGTTCTCCTTTTGTGAAAAATGCTTCTATTATAATAATATTTTGCCTGTATATAGCTCAGAACCCTGTACAGAGGCTCAACTATGATTTTTGAAAAATTCACATTATTTTCAGAGTTACAACCCATTGAAATAATTATCGGTGTTTTTTTCTTAAAATTTCTCCCCTCTGTTGTCGTAAAACGTGGATAAACCCACTTCTAAGTTATATATTTCAAAAATCTTAGTTCAGGCTCTATACAGAGTTCTAAGCTGTATATATAGGTAAAATATAATTGTTATAGAAGCATTTTCCATAGAATAAGGTTTTTAAAATTGGTAATTCCATGTTCTTTATTTGCCAAAATATTATAATGCATTTATAAATGATTTTTTTATTTTAAAAATAAACTTAAAGCAGTTTTATACGTGTATTCAAATCTAAGTGACACTAAATATTACAAAAAACATTCGTTTGTACGCTTTCTCAAAATCACGGTTCCGAACGTAGTCGGATACCTTAACACAAAGCTATTCAAAGGTATTAGTCAATAATGTTTGTAATTTTTATGTCATGTACTCAAATAGAAAGAAATATGAACCCTGTTTTGAAAAAATTAACTTTTAATTTCAATTCTAATATTTTTAATTAAATATCATGAAATGTCAATGTGATGACTCCATTCGATTTCATTAAACGTTTTTAAAATTCGATTTGAATTTTCTCTTGAAAATTCACCCATTTTGCCCTGCATCTCCCTTTTTTAAAATTTTTTATTCATATGGATATCCTTTTTACCGTATAAAACAGGGATTTTCATTTATAAATTTTCCTTTCTCATTTGTTTTGTTCCTTTTGTTTCTTATTTAATAAAATTAAGATTTTTGAATTAAATTCAGTTTTGATGCCTAATTTTCAAACCTAGTTTTTAAATTTAAAACTGCTTTTAAATGTGGACAATGAGATACAGAATAGAAAAAGGGTAAGACGAATGATACAAATATTTTCAGAAGAAACTTTAACAGCAAAACTGTGAAGAAGAAATTTTAAATTAAGTCGCTCGGTAAGAAAAATAAAAATTAAGCTTAACAATTTCAAGTAATTGTGAGAAAAGTCAGCCTTTCTTTTTTGTAGAGATTTTCCATTATTTATTAGTCCAGTAGGAAAATTTTAGATTCTATGGAAACTAGCAAAATAAATCTCATTCCTGACATAAGATTTAAATATTTTCCTATTTCCAGCTGCTTAGATTTTACACAAACAGTAATTTCTTACATATCCGATTTCATAAACGTAAAAAATGAATTCTGTTGATTTACAACATATACACACACATAGCATTTGATTTATTTTAAAAATAAAACTCAATGTAATATTGGCATGTACTTTAAATTAAATTGAGTTGAGTGTTTTCTTCTTAACATGAACTAATAATTTTAGAATTTCACCTGATAATGTAGAACTTATAACTGCATGGAGAGAGAAAAAATAGATAGAAAACTTAACAAAATAACAAATTTAAAGATAAAAGCCAATTAAAATCATAGAAGTTCAATTTATGCTGAAGTTACAGAACAAGAAAGGATAAAGAAAGCTTGTTATGAATTTTCCTTCAAACAAACATTCTAATTAATTACCATTTTGAATTCGTCAAGAATACATTGAAAACACAAGTTAACATGCTACTCAATCAGTAGAACTTCTTCGAATCTATCAAGATATTTCTAGCCTCCATTTTTAGTTTTAAATTTCTTCTTAAGGTTATACAAATGTCAAACTTGAAAGCTTGGGTGAAAGTTATTTCAAGAGCAGCTAAATTGCAAATTTCATAATTTATTATGGCAAGTCTTGTCAGAATACCGATCAGAGAGCTAATTAGCAGGTTTGGAGTGTGCCAAATTCCTCGGAAGAATTTGAATAAAAGCTTGTAAATTATGGAACGAGTTCTCATTCTCTTTAAGCGTAGTTACTGATACTTTCTACAAATTTCTAATTGCGTCAAGAATGTATTGCTTTATTTTTATTTAAAGGTAATTATTGCTTAAGGTGCAATTACTTATCATTTTCGTTTTTTATTCTGTTTAATGAATTTCAAAACTCTAAATGGGTGCAATGTTACTTTAATTCAACATTGATTAGGAAAACTCAATTCATCAAAATAAAAGTTTATGAATAATTTTATAAATATATATGCAGTTGTGGAAAAAATAATGAATATGATTGTATTATATTTAAGATACTACTGTAGATTTTCCTAAATCAATTTTGAGATGAATTCCGAAGTTCTATTTTGACTTTTTTGTTTAATTGCTATCGAATTTAATTTTGCTTCGTGATGCAATGAGACAACTTAACACCAAAAATAATAATTAAGCGCGATGAAAATGGAATTGCTTAAGAAATAATAGCTTTAGCCATATTGATTTAACATTAAATTTCGAAACTAATTATAATTCAATGCCTTATTTGTTTCTTTTAAAACTATAAGCAGTGAGAGAGATAGTGTTAGAAGAGATAATTAAAAAAATACAACATTTATGGAATTTTTTCATTTGTATTCCTCATATTTTCAGAAAGTAATGCATGCATTGAAGTTTTTCAAAGTTTGTAT
The DNA here is from genome assembly GCA_019973955.1 of Trichonephila inaurata madagascariensis. NCBI lineage: Eukaryota > Metazoa > Arthropoda > Arachnida > Araneae > Nephilidae > Trichonephila > Trichonephila inaurata. The sequence continues at coordinate 261,161 of BMAV01023288.1, read as the reverse complement.
TATTAGCTAAATATTTTTTCAAAAAACCATTTACTTTTAAAACCCATTCAACTATTAATTAAAATTTATTTAGAGTATAACTGAAATCAGTATATGTAAGCTTAGTAAAAGTAAATGTAAGATACAGCAAGAACCTAAAGAAACGAGAAAACAGTATTTGAAAATGATTTAAGGTAGAATTCAAGATAAAATACAATAAGATACATAAAGTTTGAGTTTCATCTATATAAGTTTTTCGTTTCCGTTTTTGAGATACATGTAATAAACAGGATTAAATTTGGAAAAATTATTATATCTGATTATGTTTAAGAGTAATGTATTTTATTAAACTCAGTAAAATAAGCACTCTAGGTGAATATGTAATTTTCTCAGTTTTAATAAAAATTACTTTTCTTGGTTAAGTACGAAACAATGCTACACTTAATTGTAAGATTACTAAATTAAAAGATTAAATAATATATTAATTTCTAAATTCATCAAAGACAGTTTTTTCGTTTCATAATTCGAATATCTTATGTATAAAATTTGTATTACCGTTTCCAATAAGAAAGATACGTTATCTGAAAATGATCACATTTTAATTTTGTTTGAAAATAATGTCTATCATTAAATATAATGAAAAAAGTCGTCTGGTGTAAATACGTAATTTTTTCAATTTTAATAAAAAAAATAGTGTTTGATAAAGTACGAAATAACTTTATATTTAATTGTAAGGAACTGACACACAGATTAAAGAGTATTCTAATTTAAAAATTCAAAAATCTTAATTTACTTTAAGTAGAAGACTAAGATATTTACCTACGTTTCTAAATCAATGTTTAACTGAAATTCAAAATTTTTTTCTATCCTTTGCATTTTGTGCAGGAAAAAAATCGAACAGCCCGAGAGAAAAATTTAATAAGATAATGGAAGAAAATGGTCTACTCTGTAAAAATGGTGAATTTTAAATATCTGGTATTTAGCATTATTTTAGTAAAATAAGAATCAAGACTTTTATGAAGATTGTATTTTTTTGTTAAAGTTATGTTACTTAAAACCTGATATCTCAAAAACTTATGAATGTATTTCTTTCATATTTCGTATATATAAATACGATAAAGTCAATGAACTAAGCTTTAACATCAATAATTTGTTTATTTTTAACAGTTTACTGTTACAAATACCATGCATTTCATACAATTTTCTAAAAGAAAATGTGCAATGAACAATAACTTTTTGGTAAAGGTGAATATATTTTAGTGTTTAGTTCGTTGCCTTTATAGTTGTGTTGAATGCGTTTTTGTTAAAAAATAATTTAAATGTATGGCTTTGATTTCCATGTAAAGTGTTTTGAAATTCAGTATAATGTTCATCAGATTTTACCTAAAATACCTCCTTTTAATAAATTTAAATTGTCATATAATTTTCTATTTGGTGTTTTTCATTGATTTAAGTCATAAGCACCAACAAAATAACATGAAATTATTACTAATAGCATGATATTTTAGAAAATTTTTCTCCGAACGCGCGGAAGCAGACACCTTAAATACAAGTAGCTTAAAAATATTGTATAGTGCGCAAACTTTCCTCAGATAATCACGACTGAAAAAGGTAGAGAAAGCCGAGGAAAAAATTTAAAAATATCTCACCAATTTGCTTTTGACACATGTTTGTTACATAGCTTTCATAATGTAAACAAACATCTATCTCGTTTAGTTTCAAAAGTTTGTCTTTCCAATTAGCCGATGATTAACTTAAATGCAAGTCTCAACGGAACTATTCCGAAAAGAAAGGAAGATGAAAGAAATGTTGCTTCCACGAAAGAAAACCTGCTAACCCGGAATTTCAGATGAGTTAGCCGACTAAAATAAAACTGCTCGGATAGAAGCCCAAGAAAAAAAAGAACGTTATACTAATAAAAAAAACAACCCACATCCGAACAACAAAGGAAATGTGAAGAATTTCAAGAGCTCATTTCTCAGTATTTTGTAGCGCTGTTGTTTACAGTGGCCCTGATATCAGTAAGATCAACTCGTGAAGGCGTCAGACAGTGCTTAAGAGTACTTAAAGGGATGATTTGTAAGGAAGCCGCTGATGCCAATCGTATGCCCTCCAATGAGAATTATCACACATTTGATGAATTGAATTAAATTCATAGAATTCGAAAATGAAAAAGGCAGTTTAAGAGTAATTTCATTTTTGATAAATTCTTCCTTATATATATAAATTCTCTGATGAATGAAAAAATATATTTACTTCTTACTTAATATGATAATAAGATATTAAGATACATATTTAAACTTATCTTATTATTTCGCACAAAAAATCAGCACAAGAATAGATACCCTTAATAATTTTTAAAAAATGATATTTTTCCTTCGGAGAATTATTTTTATCGTTACTTATCCTGTAAACTTCCAAAAATGGCCTTCAAAATGTACAATCGTTTCACTTTATGTATTTTTTTAGGATTCCGTTAACAGTATTTTGAAACATATTAGTGAATTAATACACGACTTTTATTTGTATATATAGAACAAAAGCGACTCACTCATCACGATATCTACGGAACTATTAAACTTGCATTGAAATTTGGAATACATGTTTCTTTTGTCGTGTGAAGGTCCGCTAAAAAGAGTTTTAAGGAAATTGAATCCTAAGGACAGTTAAGGGACCATTGTATATTAAAAAAAAATCCCGTTTTTGAGCTAATGTACCTCAAAATTCGGCAAGTATGTTTCTTGTGTTGATTAGAGATTCGACAAAATCGGGGGTTTTTTAGGGACGGTAATCTACTCCCTACGGTGATTGCGTTCTATTACGGGGCACACATTATAGACAAAAAAAAATTCCCACTATCAAACTTGAGATTTGGGAAACTATTAAGAATAGCTTTCGGAAAATAGATTGCGAGGGGGGTTACGAGGGAAAAGATAAATATGTAGTTCCATTTTAGAAATTCAAGTCCTGTACTTTTCATATCAAAAGGCGTGAGTGCTATAAGAATAATTTTGAAGGCAATTGAAAGCTCAATACTTGACTTAGATATAAATAACTTAAAAATATATACACACAGTCATGCAATATTATGAAATAATGAGCAAAGCGGTCAGCCAACGGCTAGTGAACTAATATATTTGTGTGTTTGAGATTGACCTTTAATATTGAGCAATGATCATTGGTTTCTCTTTGAGCATTTTTTTCACATAATGGTTTATATAAAATAAATCCATTATATGTCTTTGTTTATATTATTGCAGTATATATATTTCTCTTGGTACGAACGAAAATTTTTAACTTATAAAGTATAGTCAACATTTCATAAACATGAAAACATTTGTGAAAAAATAGAGCTTTATTCTAATACATCTTTTCTTTTTACAGGAATATTTTCATGCTTTTGAAAACCGATTTTAAATTAAGAGCCTCTTGGGTATTAGATGTTGGAACTATTACCATAGCATTAATGCTTGTTATGATCGCCCTTATTTTTCGTTTTTGAAATTACTTGTTATTGTTGTGTTGTATGGGGAAGTTTGTATGTAATTGCATCGTATTCCATATTTTCTGCTTGTGCAATCTGTTTCAAATTTATTTCCCAAAATTGTTTATTCAAATACTACAAAAAGCTGAAGAGAGCTGCCTTTTATAAATTGGTGTATAATGTCATTCTTGAACACAACTGAAAAAATAAATTGATGTTTTAAAATGCACAGCGTTCGAAAGAAGTGTAACAGTTATTGAAGTTCTACAGAAATTTAAATCGGGATAAAAATTTATAGGATAAGGTCTCACTTGAATTAATTCACTTGTAACTCGTATATATTATATTTTTCTAAGAAATATTGTTTTTAACTCACTCTAGATGAAACCTATTTATTTATTATTCTTTTTACTTTTCAACTCGAATCAGTGACATCTCATTCGGTTAAGTAAAAATTAAAATTGATTCTTGCACCTAGCGTCTGACTTTTTAAGAATCATGAAACTCTAATAATTCAAAGAATTAAGGTCATACATGCACACATAAATCATAAACATAGCAGATTATTTTCATTTAAATACCTTTTTACAGAAATGTTTTTATTATATATGTCTTTTTTAACATAAACTAATAAAATCAAGTAAAAGAGGGATAAATATTCACTATTTTTAATAAGTAAGTAATTAATATGGGATTAGCCATACAAATTTCACCAAAAATGTAAGTGCGTTTTATAAAGTAAACTTTTGTTGTATCAAAATCAAAATGTCAATCCTTGTTCTATAATTTTCTTTGTGAATTCAGTTGACAGTTTTTAAAAATTTCAATTTACCATAAAGCAGTGCTTTTCAAACTTTCAATGTTGGCAACCCAATTTTCAATCATAATTTTCATCATGCCCCCCCCCCCACACATATACAATGACAATGTGTTGAATGCAATTATAACGTACTTTGACGCCTAAGACACAATATAATCTTAATTATAAAGCGTACAAATTATCAATATAAGTATTAAATTTTGTATAGCTGCTTTTAAGTAATAAATATTTTAAGTAACTTTTAAGTATTAGGATAAGTATTATGTTACTTTTCAAAGTTCAGGAAGTATTTTGTTTTGGTTCCTTTCAGTAAATTAATATATTTTTCAAATTATAATTTATTTTCGACTTTTCAATATGATCATTCCCCTAGGGGGTGTGCTTCACAGCTTGAGAAACACTGCCTTAAGGTTTTCCAATACGTTCAGAGTACTTTTTTAAAAGTAGCCTAATTAGATATAAATACTTTTTAGGGATCTCAATATATATATGCCCAGAAATATTAATATTTACCCAACAATATTTAAAATAAGCTATCTAAAATTTTAAGAAATTCAAAATTATAGGAGAAATTTTGGAAATAAAAATTTTTTTTACAGCTGTTAGAGAGAAAGAAGTAATTAACTTATATCAATAAAAAAGTATTACTACAATAAACTGCAAACAATTATCTAAGGAATGTACTAAATTTTTATTGTTTTATAGAAATAAGAAAATTTTAGAGCTTCATAGAATAGATATTATAAGAATATTCGATATATTATAGATATTATTCTATCTATTTATGAGGCTATTATTGAAGTAACACACACACAAAAAAATTTCTTCCTTAAAAATTATTTTGGTACATTCCCCAGAAAATAATATGAATATCAGGTTCAAAAAGTTTCATAGAAATACATTTATAATATCCTTAGTTTTCAGACTCCCCATCATATAAAGTTTTTGAGCAATTTAAAACCCCCTTCTGGTGGATTAAAGACCCACTTCCGGTTTTTCTAATTTTAAATACCGTAAAATCCGGCGTATGACGCGCACTTCTAACACAAAGTGTAACATCGAAATTTACGGGTGCACGTTATTAGTCGAGTATAAAAATGATAACTTTAGAAAAAAAAATAGAGATGAGCAGAGAAAAAAAGTTATACTTCTATGTAAAGATAGAAATACTGTTTATTTAAAAGAAATGACATTCTTTATGAATTTAAAAGGTTGTAGTTATAGAAGTATGCTATTTTTTTTCTAAAGTTTGGGATGATACCTTGAATAAATGATTTCAAAACATAAGGACATTTCACTCGTACCTTTTAGGTTTCTTCGTAAAAAAGGAGGGTGAGCGTTATACGACGAATATACTTAAAAAATAAAAAAAAGCAGCTTGAAAGCACAGATGCGTGTTATTCGTCGGATTTTACGATAGTTTATTGTAACTCAGTCTTTATGTACCGTAGAACAAAGTAATACAGGGTGTGCGGGTTTAAAGTATCCAAAAGTCTTGACTTATCATTTCGAAACTACCCATCAGAATGTAATAAACTGTTCATCCGGGGACTGGAACTTCGAGATTTTTTGGGTCTAGTCCTATCGGCCACACATGCTTGCATTATTCGGCAATCGCAGACGATAAACTTGTTACACTTGTGATGGATCTATTCGCGTACCTTCCGCTAATCCTCTTGGGAAATCTTTCGGCTATCATTCACTTTTATTCACAACCAAACCTTTTGAAGAAGAAACCGTGATATTAAAATTAAATCTACTATATATAACCAGGATTTCTTGCTAGCAATGAAGAGAAGGAGAGAAAGAAAACCAGAAGTCAACACAGGTGAGATTGCTACTGATCAGGTATCGCTGCAAATTATTGAATTTTTCAAATATTAAATACACGAAGATTTAAAGTGACGATTGGTCACTAAACTAAAAGTAAAGTTAAGTTATTTTAGATAATTGAATTGATCCTAAATTAAAGTGGTATTATATTCATAGTTTTCGTATAATTCGTGCATCTCGTTATTGTTCCACTTGTATTGTTTATATTGATACATTTTCTTCTTGAATTTAATTGAATCAGTGTTGCTAATTTGGTTGATTAAATAAGTCGATTTTGAATAGGTCTGGTATTCCTTCCCTTTCTCCCACACATGTAGGCTGGCACAAGAGAGAGGGGATAATCCTTCACACACATACTTCATTAATAAAGAAGTGGACGCCGCAACAAAAGGTGCAGTGCGTACTTAGCTTAACGGAATTTAAATCAGTCACGCGTGTATAGCGATATGTTCGAACAGAATGGAATGTCGATCTTCCGACATCAGAATCCATCCACCAATGGGAAAGAACTTTAAAGGAGACTTTGGTATATCAAACTGGCCAGTATCCTTAAGTTTTCGTGATAGACGACACTGTTGATATTGTGCGTGATTCATTTTGTAGGAGTCCTGATAAGTCTATTAGACAAGCCAGTAACGACATTCCATTCTGTTCGAACACGTCGCCGTACACGCGTGACTGATTTAAAGTACGTTAACCAAAGTACGCACTGCACTTTTTTCTGTGGCATCCACATCTTTACTAATGAAATCAGCGTAACAAATTTATCGTCTGCGATTGTTGAATAATGCGCGCACGTGCTGCCGATTGAACTAGATCCAAAAAATTTCAAAATGGTTTCCAATCCACTGATGCACAATTTATTATATTCTGATTGGTAGTTCCGTAATAATAAGTCATAACTTTTGGATACTTTAAGCCCGGACACCTTGTGTATGTTTAGTAAAGCCAAAAGAGTGCTCTATTCAATAAAAATAATGAGTGTTTTGATAGAAATTGGTCATTTCAACGTGTTCGAATACCTTAAATTACCATACATTTCTACAGGAAACATATTCTTCGAACACTTTCAACTTTACAATGACTGCTTTTTTAAGCTTCTTTAATTGTTCCGTAGTATTACAACATGTACAGGTACCATGAAAAACGGGAAAAAAATTCTTTGAAATGAAAAGGAATAAAATTTCACTTGCTCCTGGAATGCGTGTGGTTTGTTACAACGACAAAAAGAAAAAGAAATCCATGTTCCTTAGAAAGACTAAATTTAGATTCTAGAATCTCCTTTCAGTCTAATTGCATTTCTACCAAAGATTAGAGAAAGCAGTGAAAGTTGCAACTGTAGTTTAAAGCAAGAAGTCTGATTTCTGTGAGTGTCCAAAAATAAATGGTAATGATATTGAGCCTGGGGTAAATTTCAGCGTTCCTCCTACAAAACCATCCTCGCAAGGAAAGTCTCGGCTTTCCTATTCTTCTACTGAAAAAAAGTCATTTATAGTTCTGGAATTATCTGTCTTTTTTTTCCCCCGAAGAAACTGCAATTAGAGTGAATTGTACTTACTCTAAGAAATTCGAGAATTCGAAGATTTCCACTTAAATGCACGAAATTTAGTTACCAAGAAAAGGACTAGAATGGTTATTACATTACGTTGTATTTATTTCTTCATCAATAGAAAATTAGTTGTGTTATATTTCAGTTTGTACAGATGTTTCTACGCAGAGATGGTTATAGTTATTGAATGTTTAAACATTCCACGTAAATTTGTATTTTCTATCAAGAATATTGTTTTAAGAAAAATGTTTAAAAATACTGAATAATTAAAAACCCAGATAAATATTTATTTATTGAATTGAATTCACACATGTTTATTTTACGAAGGAAATTTGGAATTAAAATTCAGTAAATCGGAATTAAAAAGCTGAAATAATAAACAAGGATGTTTAAGAAAGCACATTGAATGATTGCGATTCGAATAGCGTTAGAAATGATTTCTTTCCTAATGCTTGCAATTGATGTTTTTTTTTTTTTTACTTATAACAACTGAATAATTTATTCATTTAAAAATATGGTTTTGTACATATTTAAAGATTTTCTACGTTAAAGAAGTAGAAAAGAAATAATTTCTCTTGTATTGTTTTTTAAGATTTTAAAAAAAATTGCTTGTGGTTTTTTTTTTTTTTTTTTTATTAAAAAATAAAAAAAATTATTTATATATAAAAAATTATTTTTAATCTGTTTGTCCAGTACCTATTCACCTGATTCAATATGATTTATCATAACAAGTGAACATGTATATGTATATTAGGGTAGATTGATTTTTTTTTCAGAGTTTCAAAGCGGAAAAAGATGTACTATGTGATATATGTGTGAAGGGAAAAATAAAATAAAAAATTAGTTTTTATGTTAAGTACTGTCACAAGGGAAATAGAGTTTAGGTATTTGGGCTTTTTTTATCACAAACGGTCAAAATAATTTTTGTTAAAATTAATCAGGAATTTTAGTACTTTTCAAGATTTATTGCAATGATACGACACACACTAATATACAAGAAAGATATACAGGTATATTTAATAATCTTCTCCATACCATAGAATAGTGATCCGTATCCCCGGTCCGTGGATCAAATGTTGCCGGACCGCCTAAAGAACATTAAACTATTGCATTTTATTTAAAGTGGTGCATTTCTCTCGGATTTGCGCAACTTTCCAAGGAAATCACTTACGTTTCTACGTTAAATCATTTTTATTCATTTTTTGTGTAACTATATTTTATTCTGAAGGCATATTTAAATGTAACTAAATTAAAGTTGTTAAATCAAAACAATCTAAAATATGAATAATCAACGTGTCCCACCCTCAACGGGCCGCGGTAAAATTATCAAACGATGACCGGTCCGCAGCGATAAAAAGGATGCGGGGCACTGCCATAGAATATCTTTTTCGTGTAGAAACATCTAGAACAGAATATCTAGAACAGAATCTATTCTATTCTAGAATCTATTCTAGATGTGATGGAAAAAATGGAAGGAAAAGATGTTCTATTCTAGATGTTCTATTCATCTAGAATAGAACATCTAGAATAGAACATCTTTTCCGTCTATTTTTTCCATCACATCTTGTTCCGAATGATAATGTTGCCGGCAAAGTATGCAATCCGGCATTCTATAGAATGCCTAAAATTAGCCGGCAATGTACGAAATCATTCATATTTCACACATTGCCTTGGCATTCTATAGAATGCCTAATGAGAAACCGGCAAAGTATGAAATACATCTCCGATTCGTTTCGAATATTGCGTGGCAAGACACGAGAGACTTTTAACCCGAGTCTCAGGCTCTGAATTTGTCCGTTGAGCTTTGTGATTTGTTCGGGAATATCAAAATACTTAATTTTACTTAAATTTGTTCAACAAAAAATTGATTTTTTCCTGTGCTGAAGATTGGCTTAACCAACCCTGACTATGCCCCATATCGAAAATTCGTTGGGGGCCCTTTTTGGAAAATAAATAAAAATGATCGCATTGATAAAACTTATACCAAAGTGTCAAAATAAGTATATATAGACATATGTACTAAAAAACATTATTACTTAAGAACTAGCTTATTGTTAGTAGTTTAATAGGTGTCTATCTTGGTTTTTTTCCCCGGCAAATTTATTTATAATAATATCCATGGCAGATGATTTTAGTTTTTCAAGTTTGTTTCTGTTGACATTATTGTTAAGTCCGAAAACCGATCCTGGCCTATGAAAGCTATAAGATGATTTTTAACAATTTTTAGCTTAAAAAACCTTTTAGCTGTTGAAGTTGTGACAGAAAAGGTAAAAAGTAGTAGGCATGCTATGAGAACATTCAGAAAACTGTATATGTGAGTCTATTGAAATTAATTAACAATAATTTTGTGAGCACCTTGATATAATGATTTACGCACACAATTTCGGATTTTAAACAGCTTTACAATTAGCTAAATACAAGTAGTGGTGAATGCAATTTAATATTATTATTTCAAATACAATTAATTTATTGTCCTATGTGTTGAGGCAATATGTATGCGTTTCTCATTTTATTTTAATTTGCTGAAACGAGTATAATTTAAAGTTCGTGATAAATGTATGGAATTTTTCAGGTATCCGAGTACTTTCGAAACCGTGATTTTAAAAAAGCGCATAAATGGATAATTTTCCTGATATTTAATGCCACAGATTAGAATACATGCATAAAATTGTTTTAAGGACATTTTGACAAACAAATTTTATTTAAATACAATATTTCGGCAAAAAATTAACTTAGAACAATCTTTTTTCAAAATGTTCTCCTTTTGTGAAAAATGCTTCTATTATAATAATATTTTGACTGTATATAGCTCAATCCTCTCTACAGAGGCTCAACTAGAATTTTTGAAAAATTCACATTATTTTCAGAGTTACCACCCATTGAAATAATTATTGGCGTTTTTTTCTTAAAATTGCTCCCCACTATTGTCGTAAAATATGGATAAACCCACTTCTAAGTTATATATTTCAAAAATTCTAGTTGAGCCTCTGTACAGAGGTCTGAGCTATATACAGGCAAAATAGTATTATAATAGAAGCATTTTTCACGAAAGGAGAACATTTTGAAAAAAGATTATTCTAAGTTAATTCTTTGCGAAATATTGTATTTAAATAATTTTTTTTTGTCAAAATGTCCTTAAAACTATTTTATACATGTATTCTAATCTAAGATACACTGAATATCATGAAAATTATCCATTTATGTGCTTTTGCAAAATCACGGTTCCGAACGTAGTCGGATACCTTAAACTATCTTCTTAATTTCAAAATACCAGGATTAAAAGAACGTAACTCTTTTTTCTCTCTACAAATATATTACTTATTTCGCATGGGTTTTACACGATGTTTCATGTAACTTATTAACCCTGTAAAACAAAGTCGGATGCAATATGAACTCTATTGCACAAGGTGATTCACTACAAGAACGATAAACTTGCAGGGTGTGTAGGGGGTACAGACACAACATGAAATTACATAGGATTGCAAGGTCGCCAATGAGTGTGAGATGTCTTGCAAAGAAGCACCGAAAATGAGTAGAAACAACAACACAAAAATGAAATAGAAAATATTTTATTGAAAGGTTATGCTAAAAGAGATGTTCGAAATTACGACCTCAAGTCATTCAAAAGATCTAACAATGGTGCTGCATGGAATTCCTTACGTTCTCGAAGATTCCTGGCATGTCACGTATCCTTCCGTTAGTTGCAGGTATTCGAACGATGAGATCTTCAACTGAAGGAACGGATGTCTCGTACACCAAACTCTTCATGTGACCAAAACTTAACTCACGTCACCTTCTGTTCACACTTGCAAAGATCGAGGGATATGGATACCCCTATTCCAGTAACGTCCCTGGTACACTGCCGAGTGTACCAGGTCGACAAGTTTTTCGTTTGAATGCTAGTTTATTCTACTAGCTCGGGAAACGGATCGCAAATGACGACTTCCAGAAGGATATGTTTCCCCGAAACCTTCCGTTCAGCGCCACCTACCGCAAGACTGAATGGAGTGATCTCCCAGAACGTAAGGAATTCCATGCAGGGCCGCTTTTAGGCCAGCCAGATAATTTCTGATCATAATTTCAAACATCGCTTGTAGTACAACCTTCTAATAAAAAAAAATTTTCTGTCCCATTAATGTGTTGCTGTTTCTGTTCTTTTTCTTTGCTTCTTTGTACCCTTGCTTGCAACTACGGTATTTGCGGCCCTGCATTCCTATGTGGTTCCAAGTTGTTTCTGTGTTCTCTCTACACACCCTGCAAGTTTGTCGTTCTAGTAGAGAATCACCCTGTAGAGTATAAGGTAAAAAATCTTACCGTTGCAACCCAAAAAAGTCATACTTGTTGACTGTAGGAAAAAAAGATGTATCAGGCCACTCAAGGAGTATTAAATTCTTTTTATTTTATTTTTTGGTGTGCACTCTTCTCGTTTTGTGCGACTTTCCACTTTATACTTAATGTAAAATTATTTTATATTGATTTTTGGGTGTAACTGAATTTATTCTGTGGGAAAAGCATGTTTAAATACAATCAAAATTATTCAGTCAAAACAATTTAAAACGTAAGCAATCAGCGTTCCACCATCAGCGGGCTCGGTTAAAATTATCAAACGTTGGGATAAAATTTAGTTATTTTATGTACTTCATGAAGCTCATTTGGCTATTGGACACGGAAGAATATCATAGAATTTCGAAAGAACTTTCAACCAAATATAAAAACGTTACACATTATGATGTTCAATTGTACATCCCCTTTTGTGAACCCTATCAAATAAAACAGAAAATTATTTTTTAAAAAAAAGGCATTGTTATAAAACCTGAGATTTTTTCCCTAGTGCCAATATATTGGGACTTTTAATGAGTGGAAAATAGGATGATCTTTAATGTCTTGGAACTTCTGAATGAATTTTAAAACACAAGTATATGTGAAATCACAATTAACTTTGTGCTCTAAGAACTTCCTTAGAATTAAAGATATTCTTGCCCACGAAATTTCTCTCCTATCAGTTGAAATTGGGCCAAGGATTCGTCAAATGTATGTGTAAAACAAAGTATCAAAATTACTTTTGCTCGAAAAATGTAATGAAGTATAATTCAAAATGTCATTCAAGTCTACCATGTTGCAACGAGTAGGTTAATTTTTATTTGTTATTTTTTATATGAAAATTTTGTTTTTCTTAATAAGAAAGACATACACACATTTTCTTTGGTTCAAATTTCCTTTTGTTTTTATGCATAATTTTTTAATGCCACTCTCATTGTTTCTTTAGAATAAGATTTGTACTTTTAGGAATGTGCATCATAGATATAATAGCCTTATCTTGAATTTTTTTCATACTTTGCCTTAATTGCTTTGGGCTTCTATTAAGGCATCTTTGCCTTAATAGCCTAGGTATTGCATACAATGCCTAGGCAAAGTACGTAATAATTCTCCTATTTCATACTTTGCCTAAAAACGTCAGGCATTGCATACTTTGCCGGTAACAATAATGTTTTTTTTCTCCATCTAACCCCGCGATCCACTCTGAAGTATATATTAAAAGAATATGATTTGGTATACATTTGTACTCTAGTCATATATTTTGTATTAAATACTATATACAGTCATATGTAGTGTGTAGTATATATAGTCGTATATAGTACAAAGGTTGCCTAAATAAAAGTGGACAAGTTGAATAAAAAGAATACCTTTCTTGAAAATCAAAAGAAATTGCAATGAGTGTTGTGACACAGGTCCCATCATTTCGGTAACAGGTCTATGCCTTCACTCTAGAAAGAACGTGGATGATTATTGAAGAAATCCTGCCCAGCTTCCTTCACTTCATCGTCCAAATAAAAGATATTACACTCTTAAGTAGCCTAAGAGCCTAGAAGTTAGAGGGTGACAAATCCAGATCGTACGCGCGCGCGCGCGGTGGGTGTTCTAAAATTTCCAAAACAGATTTTTTAAAAGTTTCTGTAGTTTCACGTGGGAGTGGGAGGACATTGCCATGGAGATCCGATATCGTTGCCCGTCCTTCTCGAAAGCTTTTACATCAACTGTTCCAGACGTTCGGTCTAAGCTAAGTTCACTACAGACTACCACTATTCATCGATAAATGTCCGCATCAAACTCACCTCCCTCTATCAGAAACCATACTACCACGCGTTGTGCAGATCTGAAAGCATCCCTATACGGCACGACTTTACTTTCGATTTATTTCCTCTGCCACTAATAGGATTTACTTTTAAATGTTGTATGCGGTGTATAATTCCTACCGTTCTTCATGTCCCTGTTTGGTGGCTCTGATATAGCTGCACTCAATCTGAGGCGATTACATATGTCCAATTTTCATTTGGGCAACCCTTATATATAGAATACACTATCTTATATAGTATTTGCTACAACAACCTTTAAGGAGAAATTGAGAAAAATGTATATATTTTTTTCCATTTAGAACACACAACTGTATTTTTTACGCTATAGAAGTATTTTAAGCATTTTGAAGTCAGAATAAATTGCTCCTACTCCTAGAAATTCAACGTAAAACATATTTAAAGTCAAATAATAATAATAATAATAATACTTGAATTAGCTTACGTTTACAAAACTAAAATGAAGAAATACTTTGAAAATTAACCATATTCACACTATCTGAAATTCATTTGGTTTGTAATAATTTCTAACTTTTATGCTGTTAAGATTTGTACAAGAAATAAGAATAGATAACTTAAAAAATGTGTGTGTGTGTGTGTGTATAAGTGTTTTATTAAATTTTCTGAACATTAATCAAAGAATCCTCAACAAATGTGGTGCAAGAGAAATTTTAAAGCATTAAATAGAATTGTTTCCTATTGTTCGTTTCAGCAAATTCACAAAACAAACCACTTACAATTTATAACAATTCAGCGGGAAGAAGATTTAAATTACTTTCTTTTTCTGTGTCCACCAAATTGAAAGTGAATTCTAATCATCCCTTTTCCTGCGAGTCACAATGAAAGATGCAATTAGTCAGCCTAATGCCTCGGGGTTTAATTAATCTCGGGCAAACGTGTCAATTAAAAGTTTTCACAAAAGGCGTTTCTGCGCAATAAACTGTTCCATCGCTAATACTTCCTAATAAGCAAGCATCAAATGCGAATGGCCGGAAGAACAGACATGATTTTAAATGTCATTGGACAGGAATGAGAATGAAGTCTCTAGTAGACTATTTCGGTATTCGATTATTTGTAATTGCAGAAATTATTAAAAGAGGGAAAGTTAGAGGTTCCGGTTGATAGATGAATTTTATGATGATTGCTTGAAAGATCATTCCATTTTCATTTCGGATGATGTAGAGTTCTAAAAATAAATGAGACTTGTAATTCAATTATTCGATTGAAACTATTAATACATTCAAATAAACATGAAATCTTGTTTATGTATGAATAAAAGTTGCGTGCTAACTAAAAAGACAAAGCGTTATTAATTTAGTATAATGGGCATGTGGCATAATGGCAAATCCAACCGATCCAATCTATCCAGTAACGGGTTTAGCAATATATCTGTCAGTAACAGTTATTCTCTACTTAAGTATCCGACTACGTTCGGAACTGGGATTTTGCAAAAGCGCGTAAATGGATAGTATTTATGATATTTAGTGTCACTTATAGATTAGAATACACGTATACAATTGTTTTAAGGACATTATGACAAAAAAAATATTTAAATACAATATTTTGGCAAAAAATTAACTTAGAATAGCCTTTTTTCCAAATGTTCTCGTTTTGTAAAAAATGCTTCTATTGTATTAATATTTTGCCTGTATTCAGCTCAGACCTCTCTACAGAGGCTCAAGTAGAATTTTTGAAATGCATAACTCGGAAGTTGGTTTATCCATGTTTTACGAAAACAAAAGGGAGAAATTTTAAGAAAATACGCCGACAATTATTTCAAATGGTTGTAACTCTGAAAATAATGTGAATTTTTCAAAAATCATGGTTGAGCCTCTGTACAGAGATCTGAGCTATATAAAAATAATTTTATAATATTATTATAATAGAAGCATTTTTCACAAAAGGAGAACATTTTGGAAAAAAGGTTATTCTAAGTTAATTTTTTGCCAAAATATTGTATTTAAATAAATTTTTTGTCATAATGTCCTTAAAACAATTGTATACATGTATTCTAATCTAAGTGACACTAAATATCATGAAAATTATCCATTTATGCGCTTTTTTAAAATCATGGTTCCGAACGTAGTCGGATACCTTAAGTCGAAACATGAAAGTGCAAGCCAGAAATTTTATTATTAGTTGCGATGACAATTATCTATTTGTTCTTAATTTACTTTATTTTTAAAACATTTCTCATCGAATTAAAATTGTTATTATTTCTGTGTGTTAGTTTTAATATTATTTGACTGCGCGCTATCGTAATGAACCGAATCCCATAATAGGCACAAAGTTGAGTTTACTTTTATATGCTATATCAAGTAACCAAGAAAGTTCTCTAGTTTCTGAGTGCGGGAGAAATAAATATTTGTGTATTTTTAAACAAAATAATTTTATTCATCAAAATATTCCCCGAACCTTAACAACTTATTTCGGTACTTACGTATTATACCATAGGCCAGTTTCGCCAAATGCTACAATATGTAATCAACAATGGAAATCGTTCTCGCTCATGTTTGAACACAGTAGTAATTTCAATGAGACAGCGTTTGGCGATATTTTTTGAAGAGGTGGAGAAATTGATTGACTGTATATAACACGTAAGTACCCTTTTCTCGAGATAGAACTCCTTTTTTATAAAACTGCTTATTTCAGTTTTCAAAAAATGTCCACACACCTCTGTGTTTTAATTCTTATACAATATTAAAACGTTTACTACGCCAAAACTTATTATCTGAAGCCAAAAAATAGTTCATAGTCAAATGAGATATATCTGGGAAATAAGAAGGATCGAAAAGAATCTCTACCTTAAATTCATCCTAAATTCATAAATTTTGCTTTGGTCCCTATTACGACATCTGGCCGTGCGCCATTCATTTACTTAAAATTTCCACTACCTTTTTAATTTGTATAATTGTCCCCATGTTGTTTTGTCATTTACTGAAAACACTTCAACAACCTGTTGATACAATAAGCTGGAATTGTTTCAATCATTGTCTGACAATTCATTAGTATTTAGACTTGATCGTCTAAATACTAATGAATGTGTCGTCTTCTAGGAATTTAGATCCTTAACTTTTTAAACCATCTCTGGGCCGTTCTTGATGCAATTATCTTTCCTCAAAACGCATTGCAGATTTTTTGCAGTTACTGTAGCGTTAAATACAAATTTAAAGTCGTAAAGCGAACACACATCTGTTTTTCAGGTATTTTAAAGTTTAAGTTTCTTTCAAGTTAATTTTTATTAAAGTGAATATTTTGATATTCTGTCAATAACTGATATAAAACACATTCTTATAGAACAGATGAGCAAAATTCCCGAATTTTCTCCAATAACGTGTAAAAAATCAGTGGAATTTTATATGTTTATAAAAATGGCAAAGCGTTCTTGGGTATATACCTAACACATTTAATAATCAGGGCTCTCACCTAAAAATAAAAAAGATTTATAAAATTTTCTAAATGTTACCATTTAAGAAATTCCTAAGGGGATATTAAGAAAAAACAGATATTCAAAAAAATATATGGGTCTGTTTTAATCGAATCGCTGAGAAACTGCATAGAGCACATAGCCCTGTCGGGCTCTAATCTCCTATCGTGTATATTAAATGACTGTAATGCAGCGTTTCTCAAAATGTGGGGAGCGCCCCTAGGGGGGCGTGTTAACCTTACAAAGGGGGCGCGAACATATCGAAAAGTCAAAAATCAAAGATTAAAAAAAATTACAAATTTATAGAAAGGAATTGAAACAAAATACATTCTGACATAATAAAAGTAAAATACACATTTACACTGATATAATATTCTTATAAATGCATCAGTACTATATTTATAAATGCATTTGCTAATTAATTTATCAATACTAAGTTAAGAACAAGATTAATAATTATTAGTGACTTCCATGGGCTTGTTTTATAGAAAATGTAATACTTATCTTGATAATTTGAACGGTTTATAATTAAAATCGCATTGTATTTTTTTTAGCGTCAAATACATTATTATTGAATTCAGTACATATTTTTTTATGGAGAGGGGCGTGATGAAAATTATGATTGACAATTGGGTCACTAGTATTGAAAGTTTGAGAAGAACTGCTATAATGACCTTTACTATTTGCAGCATGTAATAAAAAATTTTGAAATTAAAAATTTAACTTTTAAAATTAATAAAAATAAATATCTTTTCAAGTGAGAGAATTAAAATTAATTTAAAAAGGCTCTTTTAAGAGCTACAAAAAGCATGAAAATTTTAAATCTGAAAGTGGACGATGCTAGCCTAGCCAATCCTATTACAGCAAAAGACCGAAGTTCTGAGAGTGGAAAAAGTTTGCGGAAAGAAAGTTTGAAAGATTTTAACATGAAAGAAAGAGTTCCAATTGGCTGATACAAGAGTTCGGCTAATACGGTACATAAAGATCTGAAAGTTGAGCTATCAACCAGAATGAGCCTGCAGTTCAACAGAGTTAGACTGCAGACCATAAAGTAAAAAAATAATTAAGTTACAAAATAATTAAATAAAAGAAAGAATATTTGTATTAAAATTAATTAAAATCAGGATTAACCAAAATATCTCTTGATCGTCTGAATAAGAAATGAGAAACATTAGAAGAAATTTCTTTAACTGGTGGATTATCATGTTCATCTACATTTTTGAAAAGTTTAATGGGGCTAGTTTACGAATGGTTTGCCTAAGAGCTGGGATTTTGCATGCTGTTCTGTGTTTCTCATGTACCAGCGTTCATTTAGTATTTGTCTTAAAATTACATGTTGGTAGCTTTCGATAAAATTAATATTGACCTTTGCCCAGACTGGGAAGGCGTAGGTGAGGAGGTGTTTTAATAACATGAACCATCAAGGAAAAAATGTTAGAGGCTTCTGATGATATATGAATAGAATGACAGATCAATTTCTTTTCATTAGATATGGTATTTTTAAAATAAATTACAGACATACAAGAATATAATTAAATTATTCTTGAGAGTGTAAATACCTGAAAATGGCTATAAGTCTTATTCACATCCCTATTCCTGTCTACCGCTGTATACAAAAAGGAATTGGTTTGTTGAAGTGAGTATTAATTGTGACTGACGATTCCGTATACAAATCTACAAGCTGTAATTAAATCTAAGTTGTGGTTGAATTGAAAAATGAACCTGATTCAGAAAAATATTGGTGCAATACCGTTGTGATGTAAAGGTGCTATACTTCAAGGTATGTAATGGTGTTTTTCCTTTACGCATAATGCCTGTCCACATCATGATATATCAGTCATACCGTGCAACGGGCTCACGCGTCTTTTCTTTAACATGTCCTTTGGGTACTTTTGGGGCCAAGATTAATGGCAACTCTTTTCCAAGCAAAACCCAAGAAGTGAAAACGTGAAGCTAAAATGCAAATTAGATATCTTTTAAATAACAGAAATTTCAGTAAGTGGAATGGCAATTTGGGGAATGTTATGTGAGAGATTGATACAATCGGGAAAGAACGGACGGCCAACAGAGGTTATTCCGAAGATAAAGCCATTAGGTCAAGGTGCATACCATTGCACTAGCGTAAAAACGCCACTTCCTAGTATCGGAGCTACGATTGGACAAAGGTAGGATTGACTATTCAATATTGGGACTTGCGTTATTATTGGAATTGAGATTAGGTGGGTTAGATATTGATAGTGGTCCGAGTTGCTTCTTTCGGTATTAGTTGTATTGTGTGTTTGTTCATCGTAGATTCTCACATATATCATTATTATGTAATCTGTTAAAGGTTTAAGTTTAAAATTCCTAATAAAGACATATTAAGAATATAGACATGTCTGATCCTTTTGTAAATCCTACACATCTAGCTCACGCAGATAATCTAAGAGAAGGGCACCCTAGGGGGGCACTTTCACAACCGATAAACTTCATGCTCAAAGACAGTCTACACTTTACAATAGTTGATGCCTGGAATCTCTCTTCACGATGAGTCTGAACTCTTTGGATAATACCATTGTAGACCACTATTGTTGATTTTTTTTATAATTAATATGTTGTTTGTATCAACATAATCTTTTCCAACAACGGCGTTGTTGTTACTGAATGTACTCAACAGACATTCGGGCATACAAGCCACTTTGATTGAATCTCAGAGAAATCGATCTGGTAGATACATGAGTGTCGATAGCATTTGCGAATTCTGAATCTATCTGGCTAGGAAGAGGATAACTATTCATTTTTTAGCTCTAAGTTTTGCTTGTGGATACTCTCGAAACGTAATGCTCCTCCTATGAACACCAGCATACTTTTATCCCTAAAATAACTGTCTTTGACCTTCGCAATGTAACTGAGTGACATTTTGTCCAGCTTCGAGTCTGTGATCCCCCTATCATATTCCCTTAAATGTTGCCTTACAGACATTTTTTATTCGATATTTGTCACATGAAATGGAATTTAATAGAAAGTCTTTCAAAAGTGTTAAGTGGGCTTAATTCATCTGAAGTCATAGTCATATGATAATGATAATTACGTGTTTCTAGCCAGTCAGTTCAAAAACTTATGTAACGTCATAATCACTCGATAAAAGTAGTCATTGTTTCCTACAGAAACTCTCTCTTAAAAAATACATATTTGTTAATAATAATAACGCACACAGGTATACAAAATGCGTTTTATTTTAAAGTACATGCATAAAATAAAATAAAAATTAATTTTAAAATCTATTTGAAAAAAAAATTATATAACATTTGAACATTTTTACCCAATTATGAAATTTGTAATTTCATTAATATTTTAGTTAAAATAGTTTAATATCTACTTTGAATTCAATGAAAAACACGTGTTTGTCTTTATCATGCGGCAGTCATGAATTGAACCCATTGCGATTCTCTGTAAATACTTCACTGTTTGAAATAACAGCTGGTGTCCAATTTTTTATACAGATAAGAGGTTCGGTCTAAGACTTTCACTGTGTTTATATTTATTGTGGTGAATTCGATACTTATTTTTTGCATAAATTAATTGTTTCTAGCGGTTGTCAAGCAGAGTAATTGAACTGGAAGTCATGAATTACCGTTGAGGGCTCAAAGATTCTTTTTTGTGGCATTGAGTAGACAAGAAATTACTTCGAATATTTTGATCGGCATGGAACTGTTCTGACTAAACTTGTTTCCAAAATTGAATCTCGATATTGGAAAGTGTGGCGAGAGGTCTGAAGAGCATTCAGAACTGCGCTAAGATATTTTATGAAGTTCCGATGACACACATGTCGATAAAAGAGTATTATGATAAAAGTGCCATTTTACTTTCTCTCTTGGTTACAGTATATCACAATAATGACTATCATTTTTTTTCCAATAATGTAATAATTTTTTCCTTTTACCGCCGTATCACACATCTGCCAAATTTGTTACAACTGACAAACTGTTTCTTCGCACCTACATGATTCGTATGTACAAATTTTTTGAGTTTAAGGTATCCGACTACGTTCGGAACCGTGATTTTAAAAAGCGCATAAATGGATAATTTTCATGATATTTAGTGTCACTTAGATTAGACTACATGTATAAATTTGTTTTAAGGACATTTGGACAAAAAAAAATTATTTAAATGCAATATTTTGGCAAAAAAATAACTTAGAATAATCTTTTTTCAAAATGTTCTTCTTTTGTGAAAAATGATTCTATTATAATAATATTTTGCCTGTATATAGCTCAGACCTCATTACAGAGGCTCTACTATGATTTTTGGAAAATTCATATTATTTTCAGAGTTACAACCCATTGAAATAATTATCGGCGTTTTTTTTCTTAAAATTTCTCCCCTCTGTTATCGTAAAATATGGATAAACCCTCTTCTAAGTGACATATTTCAAAAATTCTATCTAGTTCAGCCTCTATAGAGAAGTCTGAGCTATATACAGGCACAATATAATTATAATAGAAGCATTTTTCACAAAAGGAGAACGTTTTGAAAGCAAATTATTCTGTTAATTTTTTTCCAAAATATTGTATTTAAATAATTTTTTTTGTCAAAATGTCCTTCAAACAATTCTATATATCACTAAATATCATGAAATTTATCCATGTATGAGCTTTAGCAAAATCACGGTTCCGAACGTTGTCGGATACCTTAAAGAATCAGTTTAAATTCAAATCTAATGAACTATCAAAATCCTTAAGAAATAAAATAAAATTCTTAAATATTTATTTGTGTTAAAATATTTTAAAAAAACTAGAAGCATTTTTAACAAATTTTAAAGTGAAAAAAGTCTATTACATGAATAAAATACTTTTTGCGATAGATGTGATCATTGTGATTATGTGATACTTGCACGCTACAACAGGTATTTTCTTCTCTGTTTTTTTTAACTCTGTTAGAAGACATTCTTTCTCAGTTTAAGTCGAAGAAAAGAAGTTGAACTCTTTCTTTATGACTGTTACTTTAACTCACCTTATAATATAGTATTTAATGTGATTTTTTAAAATTTTCTTACACGAAAAAGTTTTAAATAATATATAAATATAGGATATCCCATTTGTAAAAGGTTATATCATATCCTTTCCAGAGGTTGGCAATTCTAATCAAAACAGTATTCCACATCAACGCCATCTAGCGTCCCTTTTAAAACGCCGACATCAACCTTTTTCGGCAGAAGCCCACTAACACCCGTCAGAGAAACGTCGTATTTCGCGCGTCAGCACCGTTCATCCGCGCCTGGTGATAAGTCTTAATAGCACCATAATGAGTTCTATTTAATCTCAATTACCTTCCTTAAAGTAATGTGATCTAACTTTCCTATTCTTTTGAAATATTCCCCATGTAAATACTCCCCTATAATTCATAATAAATTATTTAGTTTTCAACCAGTTTCTTTCTTAAACTATGTTGTCTATTTTATTTCAAAATTAACTAATACACCCTAAAAACCCCTAGACACCACGCTAATAAAAACCCCGCTGTCTGAAGAATCCGACCTTTTGGAAGATTTCAGTTGGATTCCCACATAAATCAACAATTTTTAAATAATAAACATAATAAGATAACACTCAATTTTTTTATTACGGAATATTTACGCTTTCATTGTGGAAATTACCATTTGTTCTTCAATCTTAACTATAAAATAATTTTGTAAATATATGTAATGTATTGAAAATAATGTGTTTCTCTTTTAGTATGATCTTTAAATACATTTAAAAACAGAGAAATTGAGAGAATCCGTGTAATTATGACTTTCACAAACTTTTGAACTGTAGAGAGACACAAAATTATTCAAACATATCAGTTTTCTACCAACCTTACACAAACTAACTAACAAATCTAACTTCTAGAAGATTTGATTATGAATAGATTTAGTTAACAAATGTGCTCATTAGAACCATAGAGCAGCACTTCTCAAACTTTCAATGCTTGCGACCCAATTTTCAGTCAGAATTTTCATCCCGCTCCCCTCTTCGTACAGAAACAATATATAGAATGTAATAATAATATACTATGACGTTTATTAATCTACAATACGACTCTAATTATAAACCATACAAATTAACAAGATAGTAATAAATTTTGTACATGACAAGCCCATGGAAGTCACTAGTAACTATTAAACATGTTTTTAACTTAGTACTGATAAATTATCAAATACATTGTGCAATACTGATACATTTATAAATATATTATGTCAATGCAAATGTGTTAGAATGTATTTTGTTTTGCTCCTTTTCAGTAAATTGATAATTTTTCTAAATAATATTTTATTTTCGACTTTTCGATATACTCGCGCCCCCCTAGGGGGCGCGCCCCACAGTTTGAGAAACACTGCCATAGAGGTTTGAATCTTTATAATACTGCCTAATTACTTCTACAAAATTTATTTAAATAATTAAAACAATAAAAAGTGAATTAAATTAAATCCGGATAGTGATAGTTTAAATTTTTTAAGTAGAAGTATATTGGATTTTTTAAGCTAATTGACATAATAAACCTTTTGAAGTACACTATAGTTCTATGGGAAAAATGATGCGTAAAATACTTTCTTTACCCTATGTTAACTATATAAATTGAAAGAGAATTCTAATCATCCCTCTACCTGAGAATGGAAGATGCAATTAGTCAGCGCAATGCCTCGAGCTCTAATTACTCGAGAGCAAACGTGACATATAAGTTTTCACAAAAGGTGTTTTTGAATAATGAGCTGGTCAAAGTCATTAATATTTTTTAATATGCAATCATTAGATGAGAATTCCTGAACCTGATTTTACAAGTCACTAACGTTATAAAATGGATTTTATAATTATTTCTGGTTGGATCGATATATTTTCATTTTCGGAGATGTAGAACTTAGAAAAGAAAACAAGTTTGAAAGTAAAATCTGTAATATACTTCAAAATTCATGACATATTATTTTTCCTCCAGAAATAACAAATTTCTGAAATATTTTT
>BMAV01023288.1:219241-229801 GCA_019973955.1 Trichonephila inaurata madagascariensis | reverse complement strand
AACAAGGAAAAGATGATCCCACGATACTCATATACATCATGGCTATTGAGTGAACTTGATACTAAATAGAGTTTTTTTGTTCTTGCCATTAAAGTACAGGATCATTCTTCAGGTGCCCAACTGCTTGCGATAAATAGTGTTTAAATTTTTCGTTTTTACCAAATATGCTTTAAATCTTTCGTTTTTACCAATGTTATGGTTTTTACCAAAACAGAAAAAATCAAATGTCGATTTTCTAGGATGAAATATTGATTCACTGAATCGATTTAGGGCTATATATTGATTTAAAAAATCAATTTTTTTTTTTTTGCCCGTGAAATCGATTTTTCGATTAATTGATCTCAGATCGCCAACCCTAGTGTGATGTCGAGAGGAAAGAAATACATTTAGTAGGCGTATAAAGCATGTTTACAATACGAACAATGTATCACAGTTCGACGTCAGAAATGTAACGAAAAGGGACTGCCACAGGTATTTTTCGAAGTTGCGACCGCGAAGGTCGACAACGATGGACAAAAGATAGCAAGACGCATTCAAACGAATACGAGTTTACACGTAGTAGAAAGACAATCATTGAGATTATACTGGGGAAAAAATTGAAAAGGAATGGGCAAGGGAACATTTGGACACGTACCAAGAGAAAGAGCATAAAGCAAGAAGAAGAAATAACGGAGAATTGTACAATAATATCTTGATTTTCTTGGGATCAAAAAATAAAAGTATAAAAGTATAAAAGTAAGCCCGAGGAAAATTATATTTTGATTTGGATTATAAAGTAAATTTAAATAAATGTTATAGAATATGGTATATAGGATACTATATAAAAAAAACTGAGTTGGAAACTTGAAATAAAAAGTATGATAATAATGAGAAATTGTTTACACCTTTAAAAATTTAAATGACGGATAGTTACATTGAAGTACCTTTACATGTTAAGAATTTAAGATACATTCTAACACCTTTAAGATTTCAAAAAATAATTTCGACAACAAGGAATCTATCCGGGATTTTAGAAAGTATTTATTAAAAAAGGAGATGAGTTTTTAAAAAAACGGGATCAAAATACTGAATATAACTCTCTGTTATTTGATTCTCCCATCTATCCAGCTCATATATGTTCAATTGCTTTTCTTGGCCACGTTGCCCCCCCCCCCCCCCAAACCACCTCGAGCAAAATATACAATTTGCTGTTTCTATTTCAAAATGTAATACAGAGGGTATTAAGAATTTTTCTTCGAGAACCTTGCGAATCAATTACTGATAAATATCATTGTCTGCACCATCTTTTACACGGTTTTTTTTTTTTTAATCTTTTAAAATAGTTATTGATTAAATATTGTAGGATTGTTTGGTTTATATTTTGAGGAAAGAATTGGTTAAAGTTTTGTCTTTAGTGTGTTTAACTTAATGATTTAAATTTAAAGGATATATTTCTATTCTACTGTATATTACTTTTTTTTTAATATTCTATTCTTTTCCCTTTTAATTTTTTTTTTTTGAAGTTTTTATTATTCTTATAATGTAACGATTAGAATTTTTGTAGTTTATTTCTATAAACTTTTTCCAAATAAATTTTCTTTTTTTTTCTTCTTTTTTTTTTTTGAAATATTGATTCTATGTTGACGGAACATGAGAAATTGTTAAAGAAAAACGAAGTGTTAAAGAAGGTACCAAGTTCCTCATGGTTTGAAATAATATTAGTTACATTTTGATTTTCTAGAGGTCGCTGGTTTGATTAGTTGTATCATAAGAACTATTGCAGGTTTCTTCTTGCTCAAGTTCCACTCATATTTTTCCTGCTGTTGTTAAATTTTCATCTTCGGCATTTGAGGGCTTTTATTTATTTTAAATTTGTATTTGTTTGAGATGAAGTATTTTTAATGTAATTTCAGTTCCTATGTTGTCTTAATTCCAGTTACTACTACATTTTAGTTTCATTATTATTTATTGACTGGTTTCTTATAATTTAATAAATAATACTTGTTTCAGTAAAGTTCTAAGAATGCGATGTTAATAAAAACAACTAGATTGAATATAAAGGTTGGGGAAAAGCTTAACGTAAATAGGATCACTTTAAGGTATCCGACACGTTCGGAACCGTGATTTTGCAAAAGCGTATAAATGGATAATATTTATGATATTTAGTGTCACTTAGATTAGAAAACGTATATAAAACTGTTTTAAGAATATTATAACAATAAAAAAGTATTTAGTACAATATTTTGACAAAAAATGAACATAGAATGACCCATTTTCAGAACATTCTCCACTTATGAAAAATGCTTGTATTATAATAATATTTTACCTGTATATAGCTCAGAACTCTATACAGAGGCTGAACTAGAATTTTCGAAACATATGGCTTAGAAGTGGATTTATCCATATTTTACTACAACAGAGAATAAAAATTTTAAGGAAAAAACGCCGATAAATATTTCAATTGGTAGTAACTCTGAAAATAATGTGAATTTTTCAAAGGTCCTAGTTCAGACTCTCTGGAAAAATCTTTACTTTATATAAGTAAAATACTATTATTATAGAAGCAATTTTTATAAAAGGAGAACGTTTTGAAAAAAGTTTATTCTAAGTTAATTTTTTTACCAAAATATTATCTTTAAATAATTTTTTTTCCATAATGTCCTTAAAACAATTTTATAAATATATTCTAATCAAAGTGACACTAAATATCAAGAAACTTATCCATTTGTGCTCTTTTTTTAAATGCACAGTTCCGAAAGTAGTCGGATTCCTTAAAAAGTTATCTAGTCTTGAAAGGTACAGGTGAATATGCTTACAAAATTAATAAAAAAGCTGAGGGAATTTTTTTTAAATATGTAAAAAAACGCAAATCCTACATAAACAGCTAATTATTAATTGTTTGGTTTTTAGTTGTTATCAAAATTACGTATTTACGCTATAGCAAGAAGACAGGAAGATTTGTACTATGTAGGTAGAAAAATATACTACGTATATATTATTTGATGAAATCTATAACACAATGAACATGTAAATAAAACCATACCTTTTGCATGAGATGTTTATGAAAATATGCTTGAAATATTTTTATTGAAACTTCCTACTTAAGCAAAATAAATAATTTTTATTAGATAGACCTAAAACCAAATAATATCTGAGGTATTTATATCATTGAATGATTTAAATTTAATTTTATATATGCCTATCATAGAATGTCTATGAAATAGATATCATCTACATACTAGTGAAGAGGTCCAGCAATGAGAAAATTTAAAAAATTATTTTAAATATCTGTTTGAATAAACATGCAAGCAGACATCTGATATTCGGGATAAAAGTATAAAATAGAATCAAACCGAGTGAAGAATAGTACCACATGTACAATATTTAGTGTCTTCATCTTTTGAAGAAGTGTTTATATCTTTCAAAGTGCGTTTATTAAATATGCCGAAAATAGGAGTAAATACAAACCATCGATTTAAAAAGAAAAATATTTGCAACAAGTTTTCATTGCTAAATTTACAATTGGAAGTTTTGTAAGTTCAAATTCAATAATATTCGAATTGCAAAGTATAATGATCAAGGGCGTAGCTGCCGCCGTGTCAGCCATATTAATGATACGGGGCCCATGAGCTTCAGGGGTCCCAAAATGAATAAGCAAAAACTCGTAAAATGTTAAGAGGGCCACCAATAAATTTTAATACAGAGTCTGCTCAAAGCTAGCTATGCCAGTAATAATGATATGTAAAAGCTATACAAAAATGATTTCTTTTGTATTATTATGAA
Organism: Trichonephila inaurata madagascariensis; assembly: GCA_019973955.1. Taxonomy (NCBI): domain Eukaryota; kingdom Metazoa; phylum Arthropoda; class Arachnida; order Araneae; family Nephilidae; genus Trichonephila; species Trichonephila inaurata. The sequence continues at coordinate 226,039 of BMAV01023288.1, read as the reverse complement.
AACTGAATTTTGGATTCATTGCAAACGATAAAAGAATATATTGCTAAATATATTTTAAATTTCTGAAAAGTATATAGTTTTTCTTCATAGCTTAGGAAAAATATCATAATTTCACTTGAATATAACAATAAACAGTACAATTTTTATTTAACATAAATCACGACGTTTTTAATATACTATTACTTCATATATTTAATATCTTTTGAAGAATAATTTGGATATAAATACCATTAATACTGAACAAAAAAATAAAACATATATAATATTTTTCACTACATTTTAAGAAGTTAATAATACAGTAGAATGCGCTTATATTAAATACGGGCTGGTATAGAACTGAATGGCTAGCGGGCAATTGAAAAGGACAGAAATAGAAAGTAATTTTATTCATGTAAAATAAAAGAAAACAAAAGAAAGTCCTGAGAACAATAGGCATGTCTAACATCTATCTTCAGTCAAACATTAATCTAAGAGATTTTTTGGAATCCTTGTTTAAGAGGACTGAAATTTTCATCATGGGACAAGACTTCCACTTTTGCATTCTTTTTTTTTAACTAATATAACCCTGTCCACAAAAGAATGTCAGTCATGCAACGTATCACTTTTTAGCTCAACAAGACAAGTATATTTATGCCACGAAGAACTGCTTTCTTTATACATTAATATTGTTAAAATGATATCCATCCAGAATGGGTTTTTTTAGCGGTATGTATAGGTAGTACAACAATTTTAAGGGATATCCAAGCAGGTTTAGAAAATAGGTAACGAATATCTTTTAAAATTTACTTTCGATAGAAAATTATTCCAGAAAATGCATACAAAAACTAGTGAAAAATCTGAAAGCAATTTTGGTAAATGCAAATATTCACTTGAATGAAAAGTGTTACTGAGAAATAAGAACTTAATTTCCAGTAAAGTATTGGCTGTTACTCTGATATATACCATTCTAGTGACAAGTAATGACAAAAAGACTTAAGTAATTATTATTAAGATATTTTCAATAGTATAAAGTATTAATTATTAAGGTATTTTAACAATAGTATAAAGTAATCAGTATTAAGACATTTTCACATTAGTATAAGGTAATCAATATTAAGATATTTTCAATAGTATATTGTTATCAATTTCGAAACATCTACGACAGCTATATAGTAATAACTATTTAAATATCTTCAATGGTTAGTTCGCCTTCAGTTCCAATACCAATTTGCATCCATATGAAGTTCAACATAACATCATATTAAGTGTAAGTGTAACCATTCCATTTATCCTTCAAGTTCAGCAGTTATAATAATCAATAGATATAACAATGGATATCATTTTTAACAAAAATAGCAATTAATATCTAGACAAACTTCATATCATAATTATTATGAAACATCAACATTATTAATAGTTTACAGTCATAGATCTACAGTCAAAAGCAATTGAAAAACCTTAACAAAAGTAAAAGAAGATAAAAGAAGGAAAAAAGTACAAAAATATTGTTACGAATTTTGGGTAATGAATACTTAAAATAGTATAAATAATTTATATATGGATGTGTAATATTTTAGTACTACTTTCTGTTGTATTTATTTTATGTTAAAATTGTAATATTCACAAACAACGCCGTTCCTTACATTATAATGGCGATTCAATGGAAACTTGGCGAAATGTTGAAATACAGCCAAGTTGGCATCATTTTTGGAGATCATTTTGGCGACTTGTCAACCATGTTGGTGACCATCTCTAAAGCTTTTTAAAATATGTATATTTTCTTTCAAAAATTTTTTTCAAAGTACTTTATAACACACTACATAAAACATTGCATGGGTTTTTTTATGATGATGCTCATTAATTTTATACTAATTTTTTCGTTTTGAAACATACAAAAATTCTCAAAAAGGCAATAGCTTTAATTTTGAAATTTTAAAAAAAAATAACTATATATCTTAGAGCTAATTTTAGCTACATTTTAGAACATTTATAAAAAATTCACAACCCTACTTCAATTATCAAAAAGGCCTTAGGGTTTTGAAAGATAGTATATGATCAAAAATTCATGGAGAAATATCAATTTGAAGTTTTCATTCCATGAATAGCATGATATAATATTCATCGAATAGTCTGAAACTTTTATGAAATGTTAATTAACTTATATATTTAAAACTACTTACCATAAGAAATTCCAGAAATGTAGAACAATTAAACAGTCTACAGGCATAGTGAATATATAGAAGAAAATAAATGAAAGACCAATATTTCATAAAACTTTACCTTAATAATTATAAAAAAATAAATACGCAGACCTCAGAGCTAATTTAATGCTCAATTTCCCAACAAATAATGCACAACATGAAAAAAAAAATGTTTATGTCTTTATTTTTTCATTTTGTGATTTTAAAAGCCTTTGTATGTTAAATATTGAACACGAATGGAAGCAAAATCAAATAACTAATTATAGGTAAAATATATCAAAATCGAAAAGTTGCATCTGTGAATTTGCTTAAACAAATATCTTAAAATATTTTAATCATAATTGTGTTGAATTTCACATACATGATATATATATATATATATATAAATGGGAGAGTTTTGCTATTCTTGAGAATTATATTTTTAATTATCAGATTTATTAAAATAAAATTTAGCATTTGTGCTTTGGGAGAATCCGTTTAAAGTTTTAATTTCATTCATAATAATATCATAAAAAGCACACCCAACTTTTAAATCTTGACCCAAATCCCCCCCCCACACACACACCATTTTCTCTTCAATAAACAAAACACAAACTAGAATTTTTGCAGGAATCGAACAATTCTTTATTGAAATGATTTGTTACTGCATGTGTAATTCTACATATGCTAGTTTCATTTGCACGCGGTAGAAAAATAATTTATTCATTTTTTATCAGACACTTTTCTAGCAGATGATCTGAAAAATGAGCGTGGTAGTTTGTTTAGTCTGCTCTCCAGCATTAAAATAGTTCCATAACTTAATAAAAAATGCAGGTAAAGTTCTGAAATTTTGCAGGCGATATCATGATTTGAGGTATCATATAAACTGATAAAAAATTATCGATAGTTTGAGATGATTTTTTGCGTACCATATCGACTTAATATCACGATCTACGACATAAATGAATCTTTTCTCGAAAGATCCGAGCGATCTATAAATAGGGAGTAATTCGCCGAAACTGGGTTAGTATTGTTTTGACGGTTGACAAGTTAATATTGTCTTGAGCTTCTGAAGAGTTGCTTCGACTGAGCGATTACTTACGAATATATTACGTATTTGTATTTCTAGACACTAATAGTTGTGTCTGAGTGCTGTAGAAGGTGTTTTTTGAATGTGAAGGAAATTTTAATCTTGTATCCTTCATTTCTAAGGATTGTTTTTCTACAATAAATTTTCATCGTTCCTGAAGAACTGTCTTGCTCTTTGAGAGACTGATTGCATATAGTCCTCGAACCCTGATCTACGAAACATATTTTTACGTAGATCTAGGTTCAAGGATTTTATGCAAAACAGTCACAAAGAAAAAATAACAGTTCTTTAAAAGCGATGCGAATTTATTATCGGAAATCCAATTCCTTAAATACATGATTCCGCAGCAATATTCACAGAGTGAGTCTCCGAAGGTCTTCACACTTTCAACAGCAATAATACATAACTATGAGGGTTTAAAATACTCATGTAAAAGATTATTCACATACACAGCCAAGCTAATCGGTAATCAAAACAATGCTCACTAATCGCTGGTTGAATCAAGGCTGATTGGTTGCGGCTAGCACGACTCTATTTATAAACCCGGAGGAAACTTCCAGAAATATTCGCACTCGTCATAGAGCGTGAAATTAGCAGAGCAATACACTAATTTCCAGAAGAATCCAGAGGGTCCCAAACTCACCATCATGGTCGCCGTCAAATTGGCCACCAACTGGGGTCTATCGCCAAGATTTCACCAAGTTCTCCTTGAATCGCCACTATAGCGTAAGGGACGGCTTGTTTGTGAATATTACAATTTTAACATGAGATATAACATAGAGTAATATAAATGCTTTACACATCCAAATACAAATTATTTACACTATTTACAGAAAATTTGTAACAATATTAACATACAAGTAAGCAAAAAACTTTCCTTTCTCACCCATTCATCTTGCATGATAACTCTATCACAGTTTTTAAAATCAATTTTACTAAAATGCTATCAGAATTTAAAAATAAGAAACCATGAGTAAAGGAAGTCAGTATTTGCTCTCATTATATTTTACATAAAATTCTTGATTCAATAATCATTATTTTGTGTATATTTGATGAATTTGAAGAACGTGCATTATTAAGATTTAACGTTCTTCACTGTGAAGATTCCAGTATTATTTCTCCATGAGTGACATTCTTAATATAAGCAAATAAAAGCAATAAGCATATGAAATCATGATCAATTTCTGAAATCAATGCATCCCAAATATCATTTTCAAAATTCTTTAAAAAGAGTTACACTTAATGGCATAAAAATTCACTTAAGGTATCCGACTACGCTTGGAACCGTGATTTTGCAAAAGCGTATAAATGGATAATATTTATGATATTTAGTGTCACTTAGATTAGAAAATGTATATAAAATTGTTTTAAGAATAGTATTACAATAAAAAATTATTTAAGTACAATATTTTGACAAAAAATGAACATAGAATGACCCATTTTCAAAATATTCTCCTTTTGTGAAAAATGCTTCTGTTATAATAATATTTTGCCTGTATATAGCTCAGGCCCCTGTACAGAGGCTCAACTAGAATTTTTTAAATATATAATTTAGAAGTGGATTTGTCCATGTTTTACGACAACAGAGGGGAGCAATTTTAAGAAAAAAACAGCGATAATTATATTTCAATTGTTTGTAACTCTGAAAATAATGTGAATTTTTCTAAAATCATAGTTCAAACTCTCTGGAGAAGTCTTTACTTTATATAAGCACACACACACACAAAATATTATTATTTTAGATGCATTTTTTATAAAAGGAGAACATTTTGAAAAAAGTTTATTCTAAGTGAATTTTTTGCCAAAATATTGTATTTAAATAATTTTTTTGTCAAAATGTCCTTAAATTAATTTATACATGTATTCTAATCTAAGTGACACTAAATATCATGAAAATTATCCATTTATGCGCGTTTTAAAATCACGGTTTCGAACGTAGTCGGATACCTTAATAAAATTTCTAGAAGAAACTTTGATTACTTTACTAACAACATTTTCATGTTTAATTTTTTTTGCAGGTATCCGAACACGTTTGGAGTACTTTTTAACAAAAAAAAAATATTTAAACATTATAAATGCTTTTTTAGGATTCAATACCAATAAATACTAATATATTACAAACAATGTTTAAAATAAATTACTTACATTTTAGAAAAATCACAATTCTAAGTGAAATTTTAGCAATATTTTTGAAAAACTTCAAAGGAGTTAGAGAAATAAGTAATTAACTTATATTAGTAAGAGTATCATTAAAGCAAATTAGATGTATTTATGTAAGGGATGTACTAAAATTTTAATGTTTTTAACATTTCTTATTATATTTACTCATTCTTCATGAGACCATTATTTAAATAACAAGCCATAACTCAAAAAGTATACATACAATAAGAAATATTCTCATTCAATACTCAATAGTACATTCTCAAGAAAACAACATAAATATCAAGTTCAAAATTTTTACAGAAATACATTTGTAACATTTTGAGTTATCAGGCTCGCCATGATAGATTTTAATCAATTTAAATGCCTACATCTGGTAGATCAAAGATCCACTTCTAGTTTTTCTAACTTTATAAAATTTATTGTAACTTGGCCTCTAGGTAGTGTAGAAACAAAATAAAGTTTGTTTTGTAAAGCCAAGGTAGCTCTATTCAATAAAATAAAAAGCAAAAATATCCGTCTTGACCAAATTTGGTCATTTTCAATGTGTTTGGATACCTTAAAGTTTTTTAAAAAAATGTTAAAAATAATGCCTTGGAAAATTTATCAGAAACTTGTAGAGTAGTTTCTACAAACACTAAAGTTGTTCTTCTGTTTTTCAAAAAATTTTAACTCCACACACTTTGATGTAAATAAAAATTTGTCGGATAATTACAATGTATTTTTTTCCGATCCTTGTAACTAATTCTTCATGAGTTGCAGACAATCACTAATACTAAACATGCAAATGTAAAATTTTTCAATTAACTCAAGGCGTAATCAATCTTCATCATTTAGTTAGATTTAAAGCTTTAAACAACATTCATTGTTTGTTAGCTACGATTGGAGCTCTTCTTTTCTAAGTACAGTAGGATTTAAAGAATCTTTGAATATTCCAGTAGGAAACAATTTGTTCTTTGTGCTGAAACTGACCTCATTCTTGACTGATTTTTTATTAATATCGTACTCAAAGGCACTAAGAGGGCAAGCGATGGACCTTGTGATCTTGAACCTTGGTCACGTGACGAGGACTACACACTTGAGCTGGTACACCACTCTCGAAACTTACACACTACACCAACATCTGAATCTCTACAGATTAGCATGCATCAGAATTGCTATATATGGTGAGTATTTAGTAGTCTCAGAATTCGAACTCCCAATTCGACACAAACAACACCAGTCACGAGTTCGTGACAATGACCAGTCGGCTACCGCGACCAGGGTCTCAATTCGATACAAAGGGATGCAAAGTTAATTTGAATGCAGAAACTTAAATGTTGCTTTTTGATTATAAACTTTCCTTAAATGTTTAGTTTAAATATAACAAAAACATGTAACGGTACCTAG